>JASFDG010000114.1:2639-48762 GCA_036937095.1 Phaeolepiota aurea
ATGAGAAGGTCCTGTGAGTCGGACGGGGTTAGAGATACCCCCACAAATTACCCACGACGGCTCTGCTCCCCGTGACCAGATGGGATCTCGAAGGCGTTTGTGAGTTTTATTAGGGCCGCTACTGTCAAGACCCTCGTCTGAACATTGGATTCCAGGCCATAAATATAAGGCAAGGACGCCCATGTGTAAATATCGTGGATTTGTTCGCCGATCATGACGCTAATGCACGCACTTTGTTCATTTGACGCGCTGGAACTCGACTCGCTCGGTAAGCCAACCCCGCATTTTATTTTGAAGCAGTGTTATAAGTTCACCTTAATACTCGCGATCCTTGTGACCTGAGGAATCGGCGTGTAAAACCCGCCAGGTTTCGCTTTACTTGTCCTCATCATTAGTATCTACCTTTCTTACCCGGGCCATCTTTTTTTTTTCCAGTGACAAGAGGCAACAATGCAATTTACCGCTCTTCTCGCCAGCCTGGTCATGGTTGCCGCAGCCGCCCCTACGCAAGAGTCTTCCCCGCTGGTAGTAAACACACCGTAAGGCTTGATCTCTGGCAGAACTTGTACTACATTCACCACCTGCACAGGGCGGTCGCCAACGAGTGTGAAGGAATCACCATCACCTGTTCAGGAGGAGTCGGTAAATTACAACCACTCCCGCAATTGGTTGCATGTTGACTAGGAAATCCCTCCTGCGTCGCGTAAACAGCACCCTTTGACCTGGTTCGTAAATCTAGCTTGAACGCTATTCAAAAGCGGGGATCATACTAACGCATCTCGCACAGACGTAGGCGGCCGTTATACTATTCCAAATTATAGATCCCAGTGTATATGAACAACCCTTCAGCATCCACGAAGGGCCAGCAGCCGGAGGCCCCGTCCTCGTAGACTTCGGCCCCACCTCTGGCCACTCGGACTTCTGGCCTGTGAATGTCCCCGCTGATTCGTCAATAAACAGTAACAACGCCCGACTTACGTTTACTGACTATGGCGGACTTATTCGGCGCAGGCACTGTCGTCGCGCTGGCCGTCACAGACCGTACCGGATCTCCCGCGCAAAGCACCCACTTCACTATCGGCGCCGGAAATGAGTGGATCATACAACCTGGGATTCTTCCCCTACCGTGACTATCCCAGAAAATATCGCTAACGCTTCTCATTTTTCATAATGCAATCAGACACAGACTGCGAGTGAAAAACATTGACCAAGTGCTTGTAGAAAGACGACAATGGTGTGGTCGTTGGACGTTGCATGCATACATAGCTACTGTTGTTGAACCCGTAGTACCTATAAATTCACGGGAAGATAGGTCCGGCAAAGACTTTGGAAGCGCAATAGTTCTACTTGACGCGGACGCAGACGGGAATACTATTATGATTCCAAGCGTGATGATGAGATTGAAGGTGGATTTTGATGGAGGGGGGGATGCTGAATACGCTATAAGTAGAATATGCTATAAATTGTTGAAGCTTGAAGAGTGAAGGTAGAGTGGGATGTGTTGGCCAAGAATGAGAGGTGAAAAGGAGAAAAAGGGGAAAAAGAAAGATATAAGAACAGAAGAACCGCCCATGAACCACTTATACATGGAAATCTATATATCCCAAACAACACAATGAGTTGGGGCGAGAAGGGTAATGAAGAAAATGATATAATCCAATGCTATGACGCGGTACGCGACGACCGGAGCAGCTCGACGAAATACTTGCGGAATGTCTTTCCATCAAAATCCCTCAGCTTCGTCGTGAAATCTAGCGCCATATCCGGGGGCCAGTTCTGCGCCGGCAGAAAGACCGACACGAAGAAGTTGTACGCCTCCGGGCCCCGCGTTTTGCAGATCGTCTGAAGTAGGTTGGCGAGCTCGTGGACAACCTGAGTGACCAGCTCAGCGCGTTCTTACAGAAATAGAAAGAGTGTTTCGACGCTCACCACCATCATCTGCCCATCCTTCAGGTTAAACTGGGGCGTAGCCGGAACGCGGAACGCGATTGGGACAAGGCGCTCGTAGATAAACCTATCGAACCCAGGGAGCCCGCCACCACCACCACCGGCGCCATCGCCACCTCCAGCAGCAGCACCACCAGCACCACCACCCTCAGCGCCATTTTCCGTGGCTGTCGTTGTCTTCGGTGCGACAAGCTGTCCCCACGTGGACACACACTTGTTAAAAAATATAATGGCGGCTTTTTCGCTCACGGGATCTGACGTGTCCTCCACTAAGCGCTGCATGCTCTCTATGAGGCCTTCGAAACCCGCCAAGTTACCTGAACACACAGCACACGATCAGCACAGGGCGACACAAGCAGATGGGGGTCGGCTCGACTCACGTTCCGAGGTAAAGATGCCCTGGATCTGCGATGCCATAATATTGTTCAGCAGCGCAAGGTACGCCTTCTTCGTCTCGACGTGCTCCCGCTGATCATCCGTGCCAGAAATGGGCTGCGCCAGCAATGTCATGATATGCGAGCTCAATGGGGAGATCAATTCGTCCAGAACATCGAAGAGCTCTTTCTGCAAGCCAAAGCGGGACAAATAATCAGCTCCAAAACACGGAAAGAAGAGGGAATCGCATAAAAAAGTTTGCACACCTGAAGTTTATGGATCAGCAGGCCCAGGAAGTTCATAAAGTCCACGAGCTCCGAGGGCTCAAAGTGTGCAAGCAAGTTGTTCATCAGTGCCGGTATGTACGACGTCACAGACGGGCCAGCGGTAGCCAGGATCCTCGCAAAGGCAAAGCGACTCTGCAGCGCAAAAACGGCAAAAAAGTAAGGATCCTCTCCAAGGTACGGCAGCCATGTCTAGAACGACGGGGTTGAACATAAACTCACCGCATCGCGGACGACCTTGAACGTGTTCATCGCCTCTAGTGACACCAGAATCGCCTGCGCAACTTGCGCGAACACATCCAGTGGAGGCAGGATATAACCCTCCGGCACCACAGGCGGATAGTCCGGGAACCCCTTCGCGAGGTTTCCGAGCGCCATCACGCAGTGGTGCACCCGTACGACCGGCGCGATGGCGTCCTGCCCGCCCTTGCCCTTCGCATACTCCTGCAGGCTTCCCGAGAGGGTGTCCAGCAGCGGCTGCACCAGCGAGCGCAGCAAAGATGCCTGTTGGTCTGGCGTCCGGAACACCAGCGAGCAGAGGATGCCTGCGGTCTCGAAGAGGTACAGCTGCGAATCGAATGCCGCGTTTTTGACGGCCTCTAGCAGGAGGTCCATCTCTGGGTCCTCGGGTTCTGAGATTTCGACTGTGATGGGCAACAGATCCCGCAAGGTGTTGATTATATTCACGCAGAACTCGGGCTGGATCTCGTTGCGGTCCTCTTTGATGAACCGGTGGAAGAGGTAAAATGCACGTGAGCGAAAATTCGAGTCGACATTGTGCAGTCCTCTAGTGATCGTCTCAGCCCATGGCTTCACGAACTAGGGTGGCATGATGCGTACCTTGCGTCAACCATCGCCTCTAGAACAGGAATTATGCACTCTTTTCTGACTTTGAAAAAGTCTGTATATCGGGCAACAGTCTCGAAGTATTGCAACGCGACAGGACGATATGGGTACGAGCATATCCCGGATTGTACGAGCGCATATAGCATTTCCCCGTGTGTCGTTAGGGGATACTCTGAGTAATCCGTTGCCTTGCGCTTCTCCTTCTCTACTGCTGGTGCCTTACAGAATGCAGCCCTCCCTTTCCCGCCAGCTGGTAGCAATTGAGAAACGGATTCTCCAAACGTGTAAGAAGGACGCACATTTATTGATCTCGCCAAAGATGAAAACAAGGTACACTCCCAGCTCCGCGTCGTTCCACTTCACGTCAACACCAGCCTGGTAAGCAGAAATTGTATTTAGCGCCAGTGTGCGAACTGCTTCCGTGACAAGGTCTTGGTCGATTGTCAGGATGGAGTCCAGGAACGTCCTCAATTCCTAAAGTGAACAACATCGATATAAGGTTAGCTCTACGGTGGTTCAGGAGTGGAACTGACCTTGCGCATTTTTTCAAATTCCGCATTATCATCCTCATCTGAAGCGTCCGGGTCAGCGTCCTCATCCCATTTCATCTTCGCGAGAATAACTTGAAGGAGGGATGTGATGAAGGCCCGTTTAGTGTCATCCAAAGGCTCTGAAGAAACTTTTCGCAGTCGCTTGTACTATCAAACACTGAATATTCTGCGTGAGACACATCGACGGGGATACGCACGTTAGTTAATATAACTTGTAGCAAAGGGAACACTGTAGAACAGGTGTCATCGTAGTCATCAGCCAGGAAATGTAGCATGACTGGGTGAATTTGAAGCAGATCAGCCTCTGCTGCTGACCGTATCTCTTCATTTTGGCATTCCTGTCAAGAGAGAGTTGATAGAATGCGGAGTTGAAATGAAAGCTGTCAACTCACTTCTACCAGCTTGGCCAACTCCAGGCCAAGCACATTCAATAGCTTACCCAAGGCTTCCCGATATGACTCCTCCCCCTCATCTACATCCCGTCCTCGTTCAATTTGCTGAGTGCGAGTTTTTGCTTCCAAAGCTTCTAGGACCTGTCCTAGGGAAAGGACCTTGAGCAGCTGAAGTTTGTCTCCGGGTTCTTTCAAGCCCTTTGAGACAATGCGGAGCAACGCCACTGAAGTGGCAAGACGGATGGGCAGCGACGCATCTGCGAGAAGATTGAAAAGCAAAGGCACAGTCGTAGCAGTGACAGTCAGGTTGATATCGATCCAGCCTATGGAAGCAGGCTTCTTAACCCAACAAACCAACGCCAAAGCAATCAAAAACGTACCAACGTAAGAACCAAAGGTCCTGACTCCCCAATCGACGACCTCAATTGCGGCGTTGAGCTCTTGTGAGTTCTGCTTGTCTTCCTTTTCAATCTTGACCATCCGCTCCGCGCCCTCGACGACGATGGTCAGGACGGCTTCAT
Source organism: Phaeolepiota aurea (assembly GCA_036937095.1). Lineage (NCBI taxonomy): Eukaryota > Fungi > Basidiomycota > Agaricomycetes > Agaricales > Squamanitaceae > Phaeolepiota > Phaeolepiota aurea. Next base: position 7,556 of record JASFDG010000114.1, read on the forward strand.
TGATGCCTGCTGCATCCCGATCTCGGACTGCGTCCCTGACACGAGCGTCACGGGCATGACGAGTGGTGCTGAATGTCCTTGCGGACTTGATCATCTGGTCTGCGACCTCTCCCGAGATCTCGAGCACGATGTGGAAGAAGAGCAACGAGACGTGACGATTGAAAGATTGGGACGTGGGTTGTGCTGGGCGGATGAGGGAGAAGAGATCGGAGAAAAAGGATGGCCACTGGTCAATATACGTGCAGAGGAAGAAGAGAGTGAGTGTATGCGAGAATTTGTTTCTGAGGACTGGAAGGAGTAAGTAGAGTATGAGTAGAGATGTAAAATGGAATACGCACACGGAGCATCTGCTTCTGCTGGTCCAACTACATATTCCGATTGGATGTACGAGACCAAAGCCTGCTGTATTGTCCTAAAAGAATCATCGTCCAGTGGTTCAAACCTATCAGACAGAAATGTGCGTGAGTGGTGAATGTTTGCGGCACGCGACAAATGACTGCAACAAGAAACGAGTCACAAAAATGGACCCACCGATTATCAAAGAAATCGTCAAGGACGCGCAGAGCAAAGAAACGGGTCTGTGGCGAATATTTCCTTGAGCCGTCCTGTTTCTGATCTGCAAAGAGGGAAATTGCGAGTGGCCATGACTCGTTTGAGTTGTGCTGGATGGATGAGATGTAGGCCAAGGCTTGCTGATGTAATGAGGCCTGTGCTGGATCGGATGCGATGGCAATAGCTTGGACGATTTGTTCGATTTCCTGGTCCATCTATCGAGTTCAAAATCAAAGCACACTAGTACATAAATTTAAATTATTATTCGCCACTCCGTATTCAAAACTAAATGCACGTGCAACGGCCCGCTAACTCCGGCACTAACTGTGGTATAATTTTTAGTTACAACTAAACTAAACAAAATACAAAACACTTACAATTCCATTATACAGATACTCCCAGACGATAGCCCAACGCACATCCGCCCCAACGCCTCGTCCATCCACAAGCAGATCACCCGGCTCAGTTCAAATGGAAACACAAAACTCCCTGCCACAAGATCCCTCACCACAGGCCTCTCGTTCCTTTCCATCGGAAACGAGACCTTCATAAACTTGTATGGATCAGACACAATCTGGTCGTTCAAAAGCACCGCACGGCGTCCACTCTTCCCCAAGCAGAACAACGGAATGCTCACGTCAATGGGAAGCGTAAACTGATCGCCATCGTACTCTTCGTGCCGCTGTAACCTAGGCGTCTGACCACTCACATCGAACGGCATCCGGATGACCGCCAGCACAGACAAGGTCTCTTCCGGGGAGGTGTGGAACGTTAACACTGGAATGGTCTGCGAGTCCTGGTAATGCGGCTCCCATGAAAATTCAAATTCGCAGTTCGCCGTAAACCCTGTGATTTCCTGGCTCATCACTGGCGCCTGAATTGCCGTTGGCATTGGTATTGGCGTCCCTGAAGACCCTTCGCCTTTGTTACAATCTCTCTCCAAAACCGACTTGGGCAAATCGTACACAGATATCTGAAGAACGCTGTTCCCGTGACGCTGTCCTATAACCAGATAATTCGGGAAGAGCATGAGCCTGAGATCCTAAATTCGAATATACATATAAGGTATTGCAAGCATTCAATATCATGGTACATCTTACTTGTTCAGTCCCAATATACAGTAATGCCTTGGCACCAGTCAACACATTGCATATAAGTATCTCGTTGGAAATCGAGGTAAGGGCATTTGGATGCCATATATGCTTGGTAATTGAAGCTGCTACCACATCTCCTGAAATTCTTACGGAGGAAAAGATGCCACTCGCATGTTGTTGTGCAATGTCCAACATCAACGTCTGCTTCCCAACGCGCTCATCATAGACAGAGTCTTGCCGGAGGCACACGGAGTACACTCGCAGGTATCTATTCAGAGGAAATCAGCTTCCTTTAAATAGCCAGGCAGCTCGCTTCACCTATCGGTGTGACCACAAATTACAGCAATGCTCACCCGCTTCCCCCCATCATGCAGGAACGCGGCAAAGTCGTTCGTCGCGGGTATCGACCATGTCACGATACAAATATAGTCCTGAGCCGCCGTTGGTGGTTTAGGTACCGACCAAACGGACAAATGCCACACTGCGAACTCTCGGCGCGACAGGGTGACCACCCACTCGGGTCCGAGACTTTGGATGTGCAGAACCACACCGCTGTGTGGGATGAGTGTCAGATTTTTGACCGTGGACACGTCTTTGAGCCAGTTGTGCTCTAGCCTCAGCGCGGCAATAACTCTGCGCTGGAGGTCAGGGGCTGATGGTGCAGCAATGGTGCTGTGGGAGATCTGTGGGAGATCCAGTGGAACATCAATATGGATCCGATTCCACACGTAGTCTGTATTCCCAAATACGTGTAGGACACGGCATGTCTGCGTGTTCATTGTTGACGATCGTCACAGGGTACGCACCATGTTGAAATGAATCGACTGACCTGCTTCAAAGAAAGAAGGTCCCGGGGCCCAATATGAAGACATATTGCGAGAAGGATGTCCTCTGGGAGGTCTAGAAAGGTTAGCATATGGAAACCTGGAGAGTGGGTATCCTGTTATGTGAAATGGTGTATGATTAATTATCTGATAAACAGGGCACTTTGGTTGACGTTTGTGACTCTGTTCGGCAAATTGTGACCCTTACTGCTTCCAAACTACTTAAGGGCACATGCCCCTTTCTCCGTCTCACTTTTATGAATCAAGCCTCTACAGCTTATCCGTATCCCTTCCCCTCCAGAATGTCAGAGTTCGACAGTCTTTCCGACTCTGATTGGCTCGATATCTCGAGCAGCCGCGAGTCTGATGACAATGACTCCATCACCTCGGCTGAGGACAGTGATCGTGATGAGATAGGTTCAGTGCCACACTCTCGTCGCTCATCCATCAGCATTGGCAGCTCCAGGGAGGGTGATGTTGAAGCATGGGAAGGGTTTGTCGATGACAGTGGGGACGAAGTAGCTGTCGTCAGCACCATCCCAGCTGCTGCCCCAGGGCTTGTGACCTTGCCCTTGGAACTCATCCCAGACATCGACCCAGACTCAGAAGACCAGCAAGTAAAGGACGCCCTCGACCAGAGCTTGGTCGGTACATTGAGTGCTTCTCGCTCGAGCACCGGCGCGGGAAGTGCCCACACTTCCGTCCGCGATCTCCGCCTCTCATTCCCTGACCCTCTGACAAGCTCTCGCGATGAGTTGAATAGATCTTATGATGATGTCTCTCCCTGCGAGACTACCTCTACTGCCGCAGATGAAAACGACATTACTGAATCTCCGCAAGGCCATGAGGACCCTTCAGGGCCGTATTCGCAGTCCGCAGTCCGGTATCACGAGGTCCAACATCAGGACGATGTGAAGACAGGATTGGAAGTCGTCTTGTATGGCTCTTCCTCTGCGATTAAGTGGTCATTTGTGCAAGAGCTGGTCCATAAAGTAACGACTGTATCTGGACAAACGCTGACCAGCAACCTTGAGACCATCAATGGCCCGGTACAAGTCATACAATTTGACAAGACAAACAGCTCGTCCTCAACCGACATCGCTCCCGCAATCGTCTACGATCGTACAAGAGACAGTTTGCTGGAGCCCAATGTACGTAGACGTGAATTTTCCTCTTTTCATCCTGGTTTTATTCCCTTCTTTCAGTCCGACCAGCAGGGCATCTTTGATCAACCTTCATTGGCCATCGTATATTTGCCTTGTGCCACCCTTCCCGTCTTGGGTTCTCATACTTTATACCTCCCCGTCCTTGTTCCATCTACTGCTTGTGTGATTAACGACAGCGATGACGATGACGTCGCTCGCTCTGCAGCCGAGGACGATTGGGACCTCTTATCTGTCCCCGCGAATAAGACCTTATGTCTCAGCGAGGATGCGAGGTCACCTATCTTCGACGGCAACGATATTCAGGGACTTGACTCCCTTGTTGCTTATCAAGCACTGCAAAAAGTCAAGGAATATGGAAAGAAGCCACCTGCACGCCATGTTTCTGAGCAATTGGGCTCTGTTCACGCTGTAACAATGTGCGTATCCTCGTTGAATTTTGGGAAATATGTCGGCTGATTCCTGCACTAATATGACAGTTTTGCCTTACTCTCGGTGATCATGGGTTTCGCTATCAATACAGTGTTCCGGCCATCTGTTCCAGCCCCAACTCCCACAGTCAGCATCCTCTCGCGACCGTTATGGGGGCTGGTTGGATCAGCGTTGAATCACTCGCTTATGGTCATTCCGACTTCGACGCATTGTACACAAAGCCCTGCATCATCTTCGATGAAGGATACGGCACTCACAGTGTTCAACCCCGGCTCGACATCCCTTTCCATAATCAGCCAGGTGGAACCGCCGTCGCTTACATCTCCAGATGCAGGGCCATCAAACCCATTCCGCGGTTCGCTTACCCAGGCGGAGAAACTGGAAACTTCCACGGACGTTATCGTGCGTCCTGTCGCCGCTTCGCCCTCGTTTGATACCCGCACGAGCCCTTCTGCACACGCGCTCCCCCGCGGCACCAAGGTCACTTGTGCCGAAGGAACCACCGCCGTCAGCCTCCGGCTGATCGATTCGCTCTCGGAAGTCGTTGGGACGGCGAAAACGATGGTGAAGCTCGTCCGGAATGATATGTCTGAACTGGCTGACGCGATGGACGAGCTGATGCGTATCATCCGCGAGCAGACGCAGCAGGCTGTACAGCAGTCCAAGGGAAAGGCACGCGCCTTGGGCGAGCAGGTGCAGTTGCTTGGGGAACAAGTGCACTCGCGCAACGACCGAGCGCGGGACCGGGCGAAGAAGCTGAAGAAGAAGGGGGAGGAGTTTTTGGTGTCTGCTGGGGAGCAGATTGTGGGGAGGACGGGGGTTGCGAAGAAGCAGGCGCGGAAGCTGAGGCAGAAACTCAAGTCAGAGGCTTGGCATGCGTATAGGAAGGCGCAGGATGATTGGGCGGCGAGCATCAAAGAGAAAGGGTACGGGGAGTCTGGAAATTCCAGGCGTCAGTGCAGGAAGAGCAGAGCAAGGCATTCGAGGCGAGAGGGTATGCGAACGAGTTCCTATTCTTGTGCTTAACCTTTTTTTATTCTCTTTTCCTGTTTCCCTCCCTCTCCTCCTCCTCCTCCTCCTCCTCCTGATGTTGGGAATAAATCCCTTGATTGTACTATTAATCTAAACAGAATGTTCTCTGTTCGGATGCTCGGTCCGTATGTCAAATATCTCGAAACATATACAACAATGTCACTTCTTGTTCTCCTTCCTTGTACTAATCGGAAACCGACTACATTGTCTGAACAAATGAATGACACCAGCTGGATTACAATGGGATCTGCCGCCATCCTCGTTCCAGCCTCATGTCCCTGATTTCAGTGAGCACCAAAAATGGACGGCTCCAGCTCCCAAGCACACGGACATCGCACTTTGTAACAGAACCCACTAGATATCATTGACTCCAAAATGCGCATATTACCACCCCTGATTCTCCTCTGGCAGGCTGCGCTGGCGCTCCGGAGTCTGACGCGGACACTGCTACCAGTACCACTGCTGTTATTATCGCTGTTACTGCCACAGGCTTTTGCTGCAGAGCAATGCCGCCTGCAGCTGCACAACCATGCGCAGGAGAATTTTTCCCTGGGCCCGCCGACACACACCCCGTTTCCCACACAGACGGTGAATCACACAGTGCCTACGAGCACGAAGGCAGGTGGTACTGCCACTGCTTCGGCGACGGGCATGCCTGCGTTGAAGGCGTTTACGTATGGGAAGGATAAAATCCGTGGTGTGAATCTGTGCGTTCTGATTTGACCTCGACTTGACCACTGGGTGACCGTTTTTTTCGTAGAGGCGGATGGCTTGTGCTCGAGGTGAGTAGACGTTCGTGGCGGGTGTAATACGTGCAATCGTGACCGTTGTGATCCCTCTAGCCGTGGATTACACCGAGTATTTTTGACGCCACAGGGAACGATGCGATTGTCGACGAGTTCACGCTAGGGCGGTTGCTGGATAAAGATACTGCTGTGAACATCCTCAAAAACCATTGGGAGACGGTATGTTGGTTTCTTTTGCCTATGATTCTTTACCGAATACACGGTATGCTAGTGGATCGCGGAGGACGACTTTATCGCCATCCAAGCTGCAGGCCTCAACCACGTTCGGTGCGCGACCTTCCCTCGTCTCACCCCAAAACCCCCTTCCCACTCACCCTCCCCACATCAACAATAATATTAAAACAGGATTCCCATCGGGTACTGGTCCATCCCCCTCACCGTCACAGACACAAACACATCCACCTCCTCCGACCCCTACATCCCCGGCGCATGGCCGTACCTCCTCCAAGCGCTCACCTGGGCGCACACACACGGGATACGCGTCATCCTCGACATCCACGGCGCGCCAGGCTCGCAGAACGGGTACGACAACTCGGGGCAGCGCACGCCCGCGCCACAGTGGGCCGCGAGCGCGGAGAACGTGACGCGCACGGGCGACACGCTGCGCTTCATCGCGGCGCAGACCGGGGGGATGGTTGATGTGCTCGAACTGCTGAATGAGCCGGCGGGGTTTATGGGCGCGGAGTGGGCGGCGGCTGTGAGGCAGTTTTGGCTCGATGGGTATGCGGCGGTGAGGAGTGCTGCTGGGGATGATATTAAGATTATGATTGGGGATGCGTTTCTAGGGGTCCAGGTATGTGCCTTTGTGTCCAAGGAGGATTTAGATGCTGACGTCCTTACAGAGCTGGACAGATTTCCTGAATACGCCGGCAGCACAGGGCGTCCTGATGGACTTTGTGGGTTCCGTCTCCACTGCCGACCTTTATGGAATTGGCTCTCATGTCCTGCCATTACAGCATGAATATCAGATCTTCAGCGACCTCGAACTTAACCGCTCCTTCGACGAACACGTCGAAGTATGTTCTGATCCTGCACCCCCACACACAAAAAATACTAACCCTACCAATCACAATCCAGTTCGCCTGTGGCTACGTACAAAGCCTGTCCTCATTCGCCTCCTCCAACATCTGGACCGTCGTCGGGGAGTGGTCCAACGCCGTGACCGACTGTGCGCAGTGGCTCAACGGCCGCGGCGTCGGCGCGCGCTGGGACAACACGCGCTTCCCGGGACCGACGACGCAGTTCCACGGCTCGTGCGCAAACTACACTGGGAGCATGGCGGGGTTCTCGGAGGAATACAAGGCGTTCCTGCGCAGGTCGGTTGCAGCCACTCCTGTCCGTGGTGGCGAGGTACTGATACATATATAACGTATACACAGGTACTGGGAAGTACAGATCGAAATTGGGGAGAGCGTTCAAGGGTGGGTATTCTGGACGTGGAAGGTATATAAATATATTAATCATGAATGGTTTGTGGTTTAATTCGTTCTCTTCGTTCACAGGCGGAAAATGCGGATGAATGGAGTTATCAAAAGGGTTTAGAGGGCGGATGGATTCCCCAGGATCCCACTGACCGGCTGTATCCTGGGATCTGTGGCTGAAAGTGATGGATGGACATCGCCGATTGTATCTGCGATCCCATCCCAGTGGATGGGATAGAAACCTAGACAATGTTCATGTGTACCATATATACTTATACCTCTCAATCCTCGAAAATCGGGTCGGATCCATCCATGTGCGCCAAACGGGGCTCGAGATGCCGATAGAATCCTAACATACCATACCGTAATACCTGCTCGCCACGCCACCGTCCGGATACAGTGCGCAAAATATAGAATATATACAGTTAAGGGTGGGATACTGGAATAGAGTACAAGAGAGCAGATGGCAAAAGGGGAAACAACACACATGTCATAAAAACACACGCGGGGGATATCCCAAGGATCCCGATGATAATAGGTTAGCATAGGTATCAAGGGGTAATGACAGGAGCCAAATCCCACATTTACAACAGCTCGCCCTTGTCTGGCTAAAAGAGCTGGTTAGGCCAATCTGGCACACCCTGTAAAGCAGCATTCGTAGCTTCACGGACACGCCGTTTGCTTGCAAGATCCCCCGACTGACGGTACCCCTGAAAAACTTCCTGAAGCTGGAAAGTAGACGCCGCGACCGAATCTGACGATAAAAAAGTCGCAGGTCAGGTCCCCAAGTCTATTTTCGCCCTTGAGGGTGATAAAGGGGCACGCACCGACATTCAGTTCCGCTTCCTTCTGCAACTATTCACGGGGCACAAAACCGCACCCGGATCATATCAAACGTCAGCTTTATCCGTCGCGCACCTAGAAGGAAAAAACGAAACAACATACCCCCTGCAACCGCGCCCCCTCTTGCTGGAGCTGACCGGGATAGTACCCGCCGCCGCTATACTGCAGCTGTGCCTGGACCTGCGCCACGCCGCCCGCAAGCTCGCCCCGACGCGCGTCCCACGCATCTTTGAGCGCGGTGAACGTGTTCAGCAGCTGCTTCCACGCATAGGCGTCCCACGACTCGATCTCCTTCTTGTGCGTGCGGACGTACTCCCGCGGGTGCAGGCTCCCGGGTGCTGAGAGGCCGCTTGACGAGGCGGAGCCTGATGCCGGCGTCTGCATGTGGCTCCCGGGGTACGGCGATGATTGCTGCTGCTGGGGCACCGTCTGCGAGGACCCGTCCCACTGTGCGACGGGCGCATACGGATCCAGCTGGGCGATGTAGCCCGGGTTGTTCTGGAGCTGCTGCTGGGCGGGGTGGTAACCCACAGCCGAGGACTGTTGCTGGTGCCCTTGTAGATAGCCGTAGCTGCTCCCACTAACGTGAGCGGCGAGCTGCTGCCCAAACGAGCTCGTGGGTTGGAAGGGCATGACCCCCTGAGACGCACCCTGGTATCCGAACTGCTGCTGTTGCCCGAAGCCGCTGGATGTCGGCGATATTGGCTGTTGCTGTTGTTGATATTGTTGTTGCTGCTGCGGATACTGCTGATACCCATTTTGCTGCAATGTGCCGTAGCTACTGTTGCCGATGGCGCCACCATTTGGGCTCCATTGGGTGTATTGACCTTGATTAGATGGTATGGAAGGCGAGATGTCGGGGAAGCGAGTGCTGGGATCAGCCACAAAGGGATTGTTGACTGTCATTGGATGGCTTGTCGTTGTGCCATAAGCGCTGTTGTACATGGAAGGGAAAGGTAAGGGTTGAGCTCGTCGGGAGGGACAACGGAGTCGATGGTAGCAGGATGGGAAGTGGATGAAAGACAAGAACAGTTACAACTCGGAGTCGGATGATATTCAATGCGACGTTGGAAATCTAATCTAATCTAATCTTGTCACAGCGCCACACAGCAGCAATATTGATGTACATGAGCGTCCAGCGATTCAAAATCAACAAAAGCTAATTCGTATACAGTATGGTGGCCAAGTAGATCAGAAGCTCAAATTTCAAATTCTACTAGGTGGGGGAATGTAGAGTAGTAATGTAAAATCTGGATCATCAATACGGCGCCGACTCAGATCCGTTCATGTTTACGTGCAGGCCTGGGTGCTGGAAGCAGCCCTAAAAGGCCAAATCCCAGCGCATAAACGCCTGAAACTGTTCCAATAATTCAGTTGATAGCGCAGCAGGGGGAATGGCATGTTCGACGCACCACCTACAACACTCTTCACGTAGCCCAAGGCCGACCATTGGCCAAGTGTCACTAAGCCCAGTAGCCATCCAACGACAATCGAAGCAGTCAAAACCTGACGTCGCCAGATTCGCGATCAACGATAAAATCAAAATCGGGGACCCTGAAAGCCGCTTACGGGAATAACCCAAGAAAGCACACTCGATTCACGCCATGATCGATACTGCAAAGGTTGGGTCAAGACACGGGAGGAAAGAAAGATACGCGCGCACATTAGGCTCGACGCCTTGTATCCAAGGCAAAAGAATCACGTATAGAAATAGACCAATCGTCATGAACCCATGTCCGAGGGCTCCAAGAGCAGCAGTTCTGTCAGGGAGCACATTTGGATCAAGAAATTGCTCAAAGGAACTGTGAATCTATACAGGGTCCCACCCACCTAGCCAAAGAACCCTCTCTGCCCTGCTCAAGTCTCCAAAGCTCATGCAGGGTGCCGAGATAATAGGTGATCGCTGCGCCTGGCAGAACTAGCTTGAGCTGGCGGACGATGTTAAGCTGTGACCATGGGGTCGTATGCGAGGACATGATGGATCGTAAGAAAGCTGTCAGTCAATTTGGGACCAAGCGGTTCAACACAAGCCTCCCCTTTCACACAACCAATGTATCACATGCTAGTCGAGGCCACGTGCGCCAGACTTCCGTAATCGGAGACCACAGTGGGATCAGTTGCAAATCAGAAACGCAACTTCAAATGCCCTTTGATTTAGATAATCGTGAACGTGGGCGTCTGAGCGGATTCAGAATTGGTTATGTGTATAACATCATATTCTACCGTCCCTCTTCAAGTAATGCATTTTATTCGACAAAAAGAACACGACGACGCACATAGCTCTGCAAAGAGGGCGAGAGATGTGTAGAGCGCCGGATGCGAGTACAATAGGTATGAGTTAAAGTATCGTCCTCCGACATCATAGTTTGGCTTTGGGCTCCTCTGATATTTTAACGACACTGCGGTGAACAGTGAGTGGATGTAATACACAATTGATTGAACAACGTACAGTTTTCCAGTATTTCCACCGCTGAAAAGCATGGGTAGCGCCACTGGAGCTTGTTCGATTCCGCCTTCAACAACGTGGAACTTTCGCTTAATGCTCCCGTCGCTAAGCCCCTTCGATAGCTCTGCTATTGCCAGAGGATATTCTCTGAAGTAGTCTATACTGTGCACACGTGAGGATCGAGCTAAGAATCAATATAACGCTTGACATACACAATGAATCCTTCTATTTTCGCTCGTTGTGAAATGAGGGTCAAATAGTTTTGTAGACCCTTCGGCTTTGCAGCGTCTACGTACTCGTTAGGATAAAATTCTTACAATGGGGAGAGATTTGCTTACTATAAGCCGAAATAGCACCTGTGGCAAATTTAAATTTAGAAAGGCTAGCAAATATCAGCAACAGACATACCACACAGGATGGTCCGGGCATTCTGATTCAAGCGAGTGAGCATGAAGTCAAGGATGTCACCTAGATCCAAGGGCAATGAATCGACACCTCGCGTAGAACGCTACCCCTAGGGAACGCACCTCCAACGTTGTCAAAGAATACATCAAGATAGCCAATTTTTTTGAAGTCGGTGTGAAACGTTGGACTTTTGTAGTTGAATGCTTTGTCGACGCCAATATCCTTCTCCAGCCATTCACACTTGTCCGAAGAGCCGGCAATCGCATAGACTTTGGCTCCGGCGGCTTTCCCGAGCTGGCATACGATGGAGCCAACTGACCCAGCAGCACCTGATACGACCAGAGTCTCGCCTGGCTTGAGCTTCCCAATATCTCTCAGTCCCTAAGTATATAGGACTAAGCGATATCAAACGTACGGTCTCCAATGAATACTTACAAAGTATGCTGTGAACCCTATGAACGTGAAGCGTTGAATCCGTAAATCAGGTAGGGCTTTAGCGTTAGACAACATTCAATGCGCACCTGAGCTGCCGAGTGTATTTAGAAAGTCTAGGGGCAGAATTCCCGGCGGCACTCTGTTGCCTATTGTGAACCAACTGCGCCTGGCAAATCGGTGGAGGAAACACACTCAATCTTTTCAAGAGCTTTGTCATTCACGACTGCATACTCCGTCATCCCTAACACGGCGCAAAAGCATCAAACCAAAATTTACAAAGTGCCTGCTTGGAACTCACCCCATGAGCCTTTGACATTATCTCCAACCTGGAATTTGCTGCCTCTGCCTGCTGCAATGACGACACCCAAGCCTTGAGCACGCATCACCTATACTCTGTCAACGCCTGTCCATTCCGTTCATGCAACAGACCCAGACTTACCTCACCAATCTGCACCGGCGGCAGATAACTCCGCACGTCTTTGATGTACCCCCGCATGGCAGGATCGAGCGACAGCCACGTACACTGCACCAGTGCCTGGCCATTCCCGGGCTTGAGCTCGGAAAAGGGCAGCACCTCTGTGCGAAACGTTGTTGGTTCGATATCGGCGACTGGCCGTGAGTTGAGAACGATGCGTTTGTACCCTGTCGGCGCCATTGCGTTTCGTTATATGCTTGGTGGTATATGGGAGGTTGAGTTGACCTTACAACAAGGCCTTTTAATGATGCTATCGGTGACCTGAATTGCCCTTTGTTGGCGTTAAAATCAGGTGCATGATGCGACCTGTAAGCCCGATAACCGGACTCGGATGGGCTGCGCCGAAAAACTCAGTGAACTTTGCAGCTCTTTGCTCCTCGCCTTCACCTCTCAACCTTTCAAGGAGTCTTGCAGGATACGGCACTTCAAGTTGGCCGGCTGAGTCCGCCAGAGTACCCACAGGCATACTTTGGCCATCATTCACCGAAGACAACGGGCCAGTGTTATTCCCAGACCTAGGGCTTCTTCCATATGATAGAGCTCGTCAGTTCCACGCCAAGAGGATGCAATGGGCAACGAAAGCAACAAGTACGTCCCAGCTACACAATAAAATATCAACAATTTACCCTTTATATAATCTACAGTATGGTTCACTAGGAGGGCGGAGAATTGTTTTCATTTTTAAGGTTGTTGACCAACCATTTTGTTGCATCGGTGAATCGCATAGATCCGTCCTCAGGACCGGGCGTTCTCATATGTGGTAATACTGGGCTTCCCTCCGTCGGTGCTATTATCATGATTCCCTCCGTGTAGATCGAGGTGAGAGTCAGACTCGCGATGTCTGCGATGGTTGGTGACTACATGCAGGAAATCTAGGGATGCTTCAGGGATAACTGGGAGCATTTCAGCACGCAAAAAATAGACATGAACAGAAATATTCACCTCGATCCGAGTCCATCAAAAAGATTTCATAGAGGAGGATGCCGATGAGGGTGCCAGGGAAATTCGTCAGAGCAGCTATTGCTGCATATGGCCCACCAGCCGCTATAACATACGATTAGGTGTATGTTGAGCCCGATATTGGTCCTACATACCTGGCATGCCCCAGATGGTTAAAGCCATCAATCTTGCGCCAATGTCTCGCGCTGCATTGAGAGCAACTAAATTTCGTTCCAAATAATTAGCAAGAATCATGTGTATTTGGAGGACCGATTCACTATTGGTAGTACCATAACCCCAGATGATGGCGGCGCTAACGAAGGCTCAGATAGGGCATATTTCATCCAGAAAGGCACTCACTAGCCAAAGGAAACAAATATAGGCCCGACTACAGGAGGCACGGCGACATTGGTGGGGTCCAGTGATGCCCAGATGATGATAGCTAGCAAGATACACTGGCATATTTCGGTAAGCATCCTGTTGGGAACTAGCCATGGTGATGACTCACAGCAACAATCTCATTCAGGAAAGCACGACCGAGTGTTTGCCCAGGCGTCAGGTATAATGCAAAGATTCCCGCAGGACCACTCGGCGTGAATTGCGTCGCAGCATAGGCTCCACTTTGGATCAGTTCGGCTTCCACCGCGAGGATCAAGACCTTGTACTCATGGTAAACGATGAGGCAGGCGATGTAGGCCCCTAGAATCTGCGCCACGATATACCTGTGCTAATATTGGCGCTGGGAGGTTCAGATTTTGGGGCAATTGACTAACCTCAAAGCCTTCATTTTAGGGAACTTTTTGAATATTACAAAGGCTACCGTGACACAGGGATTAAAATGACCACCAGAGGTCGCAGCACAACAAGCAAGAGCGAAGAAGATGCCGAATGCATAAGCAAAGCCGATTTGCAAAACAGCTGCAGCATCATCAATTAGACCTCAACGAACTGAAATTTCGAGGGCCAAAAAATCGTACATGAAAGTTGGACCTTGAGGAAAGGGCCCAAGACATTGCCCGCGGTTGATCCGACGCCTGACCGCTAGGTCAGCAACATTGGTTAAATGGGACCTGGGGATTAGCGCACCACAATAGACGTAGAAGAAGACCCCGAGCTGGACATATTGGTGGCTTAGATTGATAGGCCAGAGAGATAGCCCATACTCACAGCTTCAGCGAACAACTCCATGGCCCAATGCACCTGGCGAGTATTGCGTTTCCTCTCCCATGCTGCGAGAGGTGCAAGCCGCGGATGGATGTCGCGCAAGTGAACCACAGGTTTCGTCATTGTGCGTAGAATGGGAGGGATAAAGAGGGGTATTTAGGCCTTGAGGCCTCAAGGTAAACGCTTGTGGGGTTTTATACTCATCCAGAAGAGAGGTGTTGGGAGTCGATGTAAAATTGGACAGTTCCCTTACTCGGATATGGTTGCACAATGCTACCTACCCGCAGTTGGTGGAATGACATGATAGGTACTGTAAGATCGAGCGTTGGTGGCACGGATGCTATGACCGTAATCGGGGCTCAAATCTAATGGCTTCGAAATCCTGGTGAGCGGGGATGGTCCCTACGTGACGGTAGATAGCTACTACTCTAATCTAATAGAAATCTCGCCAATCTCCATATCCCAGGATGTTCAAATATTCTCTGGTTACCACCTGATATGCAATTTACTGAAGGGTTTGCGAGTGGAGTGCGTGTATGCTGCTTTTTCATCATGACCCGTCAACTTTCGTGCACTTAATGTCCCTCACAGCGACCCTTAGGCTTAATTCATTCATAAATCTCTCAAGCCGGCAACGAGGACCATCCGACCTGATGTCATGTGCGGAAATTTTAACCAGGTAGTCAGTGAATGAGTCCACATTCCTGTAACTGTAACGGCGTTACGGTCTCTCTTATGGGGAAACAATCCAATTGGAAGCCATATGCGGGGTAGGGGGCTGGGATTAAGGATATAACAGCATGGTGCAGTTCCTGCCTCCATGAGTATATTCGGCGTCAAGGCGGTAATATTCAACACGATCCTGTACACATTCCTCCCACAGCGTGCACGATGATGGTTCGTTTCAGTTCTGTGATGTATTTTGCACCCGTTAATTTTATTTTTAGGTTGAAATTGACGGCACGGTCATGCGGACAACCTCGCAATACACCCAAGAGACGGTTTGGGCTGATGTCCGAGTCAGGGCTCGTGTGGTTCCAGGGCGCGCACGAGCCGGCGACAGTGCCCTATGATATCAAAATGCAGCTCTTGGCCATGATGCGATCTAGTTGGTGAGCATCAAACAAAGGTTTGTCATGCCTGGCTCCTACCTACTAGCCTGTGGAATGCGTTTCTGGCTCTTAAACTGCCTTCTTGGACGGGTACAGAATGAGCCACCCATTATGCTGCTGCCGAGGCAATTCTTCCTTTCCAACAACAAAATGCCCCAGCTGCACAGCGATGGAACGTGATCCAACTCGATAGAGGCCACACGGGGGATGGGTGCGCGCTATAAAATGAGGGTGCCTTTTTTTGTGAGACCAAATTGTCAAGAATGGACCTCATCCCGCATCGGACAATTCGACAGCTATTGAGATCCTATCCCTTATTTGAGTTCCAAAGATAGACTCCCTAAGCAGCCTTCACTAAATTAGATGCATTTCAGGGTATCCCTCTGGACGTTCCATAATACACATGACTAGATTGATTATAATGAAGCTCAACTTTAGGACGTAGGGCTCCTATGCTACTTCATGGGATATGGATGGCCAGTCGAGGAGCCATTTCCATGAGCGTTTTTACCCCAATATGTACGATGTTTCTTTCGTACTGGAAGCTATTGAGACATGAAGTACGTATGTTGTTATGCACAAAAATATCTCCGCTTGATGCTGACTGCTGAACATTTTTCTTCAAGGGTCTGACTATGCCAATAATACTTCGAGCCTGCCACATATTAGCGTTTTTAATCTAGGTCTTGACACCGTCAGGACAACACAAACTTCGGTGATTCCCCCAATGTAGATCTTACCTCACCAAACCATATGCAACTCACACGTAGGCTCAAGAGCTCCAACTGAAGTCAAATGGTTTGGCTCGCTCGCAACTGGGTAAACTTTGGGCCTGTCTTGTCACCTTGTCTGCAGGCTTCGCTAGGTGGATGGTCTTTCATTGATTTTATCAGCCGCAGTGATTCCTTGATATTTTAGGCCGTCTGCATGTGGGGCTGACTTGAAGGATGTGGGCCTGGGTGTCTCAGAAACTGAGGTGCGTTGGATGCCGATGTCATTAATTTGACAGAACAAACTGCTTGGCGTTTCTTTTTTGGCGTGGGCTAATCCTGCATAGAGGCGTTTTCGGATCTACGAGCGAGCGATCTTGGCTGTAGATTAATTGTCAACACTCGCAACTTTTGTGGTCCCTGATGTCGCCGTAATTTGGAGCGCGTCGTAAATGAAAGTTGAAATTGCAAGTAATGGTGAACTCGCCGTTCAAAAGTGCCACTTTGCATTCCGAGCGGTGGGTGGTTAAATGGGGGGATGGTGTTTTTGTAGTCCAATGACGTGCCTGGTGTCCTGACTGTCAGGCTTGGCTTGTCGCAGGGGTGAAATCATGACATGGATGAGGAAAGCCCAAGGTATCCATATTATCATGTCATAAATTCGAATGACGTCGGCTACTGTTGCCTCAAGATCACAATTCAGGATGAGATGGGCACTACACCTCAAGTCCGTTGAATCAAACTGACAAGAGCAACCTGGAGGAACACATTTGTGGATACCAGCCAGATTGGGATGGAAGATCTTTCAACTGGATGCTGTTAATAGCAGTCCAAAGTTATAGGGCAATCATGCACAGGAAGCTCAAAGGCGTTCGGATAGTCGAGGGCCCCCACAAAATCGTAGACAAAGGGCAGTTTATTCCGCTTCCACAAACACGGGAAAGCTCTTTATGTGCGACACATCTATTCGTCCTCGTATCCTTGCACTGGCCTTCGCGGCCGATTGGGCACTAATTTAGCTGAATAAGTGACGGTGCAGAATAGCTGCGTAGCGAACGTACATGGGTATGTTGTAGGAACCATCTCCGCAGGCCGATATCCATACCGTTCGCGAAGAGGTGGTACTGCGAGAACCATAACTGGTCCGATGCACCCAATCACGACAGAGTAAAAAATGACGGGGTACTCATGGGCTTGTCTTTGCTGCAAAAGATGCATTAAGCAAGATATATCTTAGATGATAACAACATACCAAGGTACGATAAGTTTGGCGAAAGGGCGAAAAGATAGAGACCATATTGGGTTCAATGCAGAGGCTGTTCAACTTTTGTTGCCCAAGCTCAGCGCTGTCGGAATCGGGTGTCAATTACATAATCACAACTGTTGACTGCCTGGCGAGAGGTCGTCAACCTTTAACTCGCTCTCCCACAATGTCTCTGGAAGAAAGCATTAGCTTGGAAGAAACCAACAAGATTCGCATCTCTCTTGGCCTTAAGCCACTCACAGATGATGCAGCGCCCGCAGACGACGCCGAGAGCAATTATAACAAGCAGCGACAACGCGATGCTAAGGATCGTGAGACGAAGTAATATCACTTATATCCCGTCAAGTTCTGATAATGAGGCTGATATACTCTTCTTTTGCTCTATCTTAGGCAGATTCAAGATAGAATAGCCAAGTGAGTGATCTTCCACCAAACCTGTAATGGTCACTTCCATTTTTTTCCTATGGGCTTATAGACCCATGGACGTCTCATAAAACTCGGGAACGCAATGCTCATAGACATTCCCCTTCAGGGTACGGAATCGACGGGAACTTAACGCATCGCTCAAAGGTACAACCCTCGGGGATGCAGATGGTGACGTCGACGATGCATTGAAGTGGATCAAACGGAACAAAAAGAAAGAAAGAGAGCTTGCAAAGAAGCGTCAGGAACAGTTGGAGGATATGGACGAGGCTTTCCAACACGAGTATACGGAACGTAAGTTGAAAAATGCCCATCCCCTGTCTCGCCTCATTTTCGTCTCTAGGTGATCTTGTTGGGCTCAAGGTCAGCCATGACTTCGACGAGATGGACGAGGGGGATGCTCGGATACTCACCCTGAAAGACAGTCGCATCCTCGATAATGAAGGTACGTAGTCTATCTATGGGCTATTGTTCCGATTTAACGTATTTTCAACAGAGGACGAACTGCAAAATGTTGAAATGGCAGAAGACGAGCGGATAGAGAAAAACAAAGAGCTCAAATTGAAGAAACGGGATTATACTGGCTACGATGATGATGAATTCACCGAGGGGACGCAAGGGATGAAACGTGCCGTTTTGGCTAAATACGACGAAGATATAGAAGGCCCCCAAGAAACCGTGAGACCTTCAATTTCACATTCACCACTTATGACTCATTCTGTTTAGGGCTTTCGCCTGGGCAACTCATTGGTATCGAGTAAAGCCAAATTAGCTGAACAAAAGCATGAAGCTGCTGCCGCAGTTAATAAATCTTTACTGTCTATTGATTATGCTAGTGCGTCTTTTAACCTGATTAAAATGAACAGATTCTTAATCACCCCCCTAGAAAATATCGAAACCGCAGATTACCTTAAGGAAGGCGATGTTGGATTCAAAAAGCCAAAGGTATGCCCTTCCATCCATAAAATTACCCATATATTTGACGCCTTTCAACTCAGACAAAGAAGAAACGCTCGTCCCGCCGAGCTCCCGCAGAAGCCGATGAAGCAAATAGTAATCAGATGGACGTTGACGAAACACCAATTGCTCGAGTACGAGACCTTGATGCCAATTTTGTCGATGATGATGAACTTCAAGCAGCGTTAGCGCGCTCACGCCGAGCTAAGCTGATGAAACCCAAGAAAGTGACACCTGAGGAATTGGCACAAAAAAGTATGTCGCTGCTTTACGACATGCAAATTATATCTTAACTCATTATAGTCGCGGATGAACGAGCGCGTGAAGAACAGGAAGAAAAAGAGGCTTTGAAAGTCGAGGACCTCGGTGAGGTTGATGAATCGAAAGGACTGGTATTCGACGACACATCGGAGTTCGTTCGCGCCGTTGGGCTGAATCCAATTGTCAAACCCGAGCCGAATGAGATCAAGATCGGACATCAACATGTTGAGCCACAAAAACCTTCAACGTCAAGGCAGGCATCACGGTCGAGAGACGTATCAATGGCACCAGGGGATATTGCGTTGGATGAACTGGAGGCAGGGGAGGTTAGAGTCAAAGATGAGGAGGACGACTATAATATGGAAATGTTGGATGCAATCGAGGACGCACTAAAAGCCACAGAGGCTGAAGAGGCCTCCCAGCGCGGCAATCCCATGGACGACGGCGTTGGTGGGACATCTTCCGAACAAACATTTGGCTCAGGGATGGCATCAACACTGAATATCCTGCGACAACAGGGGATCCTTGCGCAACCAAGCTCAGATCAAACATCCCGTGAAAAGACTCAACTACAACGGGATTTATGGCTGGCAGACCAGCGCCGTCGTGTCGCGCAGAGGGATTTTGAACGTCTCCAGTCTCGGGGTGCGAATAAGGATCAGGCGCAACGAGAATATGAGAATCGTATGCGCGAACAACAGGAAGCGCGTGACAGTCTAGAATCGTTCAAGAATTACAAACCAGATGTCAACATCGTATACTACGATGAGTTTGGGCGAGCGTTGACACCAAAAGAAGCTTGGAAGGCACTCTCGCATAAATTCCATGGCAAAGGTTCGGGGAAGATGAAGACAGAGAAAAGGTTGAAGAAGATCGCGGAAGAGAAGAAAAAGGAGGCTATGGCGAGTGGTGATACTCCCTTGAGTATGAACAGGGCCTTCCAACAAAGGCAGGAGAAGGCGGGACAAGCTCACTTTGTCCTATCTGTTGGAAACCGAGGGTATGCACTTATTATTCTAATTCTCTATTCCATCGACATTAATCGCATTATCAGTGCGGTACCCCAGGCGGAAGATTTCTTGGATGCCCAACCCTTGGCGAAGGGTAAGACGGAGAAGACGAAGAAAAAGAAGGAGGGCAAGAATGTGCGGCAGGTTGCTGAATCGGGGTTTATGACACTGCCCGCACCACAGGCGCAGTCGCAAAGCCTCTCAAACGGCAACAGTCCAGGTCCATCAGGCCTATCGTCGGGTTTCCAAAGCATATCTGGTTCGCCAGCACCGAAGGCAGGATTTTCTCGAATATCTTCATCCATTGCCGAGCCTTCATCACAAGGTGGCACTCCAGTACCATCAGAACGGTCGAAAGTGACATTTGGATTTGGGACGAAAAGGAAAGCAGAGACGGAAGTGCACGGATCGCCCCCGCCTAAAAGAAGGTGATATATCTGCTCCCTATACCAATAATGCAGGCGAGCATTCGTTGAACGCGTGTTTGTATATATTTAGATAGTTGTGTGCGCTAGAACGCCGCCACACTGCTAATATGTAAATCTTTTGCAACTGTGGAACGATCCGCATCTAAACCCTGGCTAGTCTTGAATGCTTTGATGAGCGAAGCTTGCCCTTCATCTGTCCTGAAATGAGCATTTCAACATTAATCATGTGCCTCATAAGGATTCATGAACCAACTGACCACTTGACTTCATGACCATTCTTATCCAACAAGACCTTGACTGTTGCCCATGAGAAGCGAACGATTCTAGGAAATCCAAATACTGGTTCCAACGAATTCTTGAGCCATGCTTGTGTATTTGGATCTGCAAAAAGGCTTGATGAAAGAAACGCGGGAATATCATGATTTGTGTATACCTGATGGATATCCTGACCCAAGTGTGGTGCTCCAAGGATGTGGCTGCTCCCTTTCTTCGTTCTCCTCGAAACACCAGCCCTCAATGCAAGTGTCACGGGTGACCTTTGCTGCAACACTTGCGGCACCCACAATCTTGTATTTCGAATCGGCTTTGGTCTCGACGGTGAAGTTGATCCCAGGGAACAGAGAGGATAGATATGCTTGATATATTGACGTTGTTCCTAACGCATCCACATAAACCTGAGTTGGATTAACATATTGGACTTGAGTTGGTGGGCAATGCCATATTCTTACTTCTGTCAGTTCAATGCCTTTTGCTAGTACCTCTCGTATGAGCAGAACCGTAGCATTCTGGGATTGACGATTAAGATTCGTCGGCGGGTGACGGAGCATCCCATTTGATATTGCCTGAGGGCTTCATGTATCCTGGTTCAAAATCATCCCCTGGACAAGATTGGAAGGGCTAAGCACCTGATAACCCTTACAGACCACGCCAAATTCGTGGGATCTGAGCTGAGGGTGTCGAGAAGGGTAGACCGAGTGTTGGCATTCAATGTTTTCGAATCTAAAATCGTTGAACCATGCCTTCTCCTAGAAGAGCAGAAATTAACATTAATGTACCTGCAAATCCGAGCTCTTCCAAATCATCTTTGTATGATATCGGGCAGTATGCGACTCCGTAGACGAGTGGACCTAGGACAGGACCACGCCCTGCTTCATCTACGCCCAGCATGTAAGGACCATCGGCGGTAGGTTTTGGTGAGTGATGGGTATATGACACCCTCATAGGTGTGGAGGGTCCAGGTGCGGAAGGTATTTGTTCAGACATGGTAGTATCTAGTCAGACGAGGGTATATACCCGGACGCGTCAAATCCCAGCCGTGATGGTGTTTACGCGTTGTTGAAATGGCAAGGCTTACGCCAAACCTAACCAACATAAGCAATTCAAATCAGGATGATATCTGCAGATGCGCCTCAGGCCGGACAGAAAAATCAACTTGGAAACTCGAGTCTATGCGGCCATAGGGATCGAAATCTACTAATACAGCAGAGTGGTAAAAATACAGTATTATCATTATTTTCAGATTTTGTGTGGCGTTTTCCGAGGTTCAAAACTTGGCAAGGAATGACTTGGGGGAAATATAGCTCAGATACCGGGAACAGCCCCGACTGGTGCGGCGGACTCCTGGGATTGGGCGGTTGCATCGCCCTCATCGATTTCCACCGGTACTTCAATAGAGCTTCCTTCACCACCATCGAAGATAACGCTGACCTTCGATTTAATGGCGCCTGTTCCTCCTGTGCGTATCATCTCGAGATGATAGTCAATATCAGTCGCTACCCCGTCGAGCTCAATCCTGCCAGGTATCCCAAGAGTGGGTTGAGCGAGTAGCCCTACAACCCGGCAGAAGTTAGTTAGACACCAAAGTATAGGCGCGCGGATGTTCTACATAGTGGTAATGCTCTTGGTATCTTCATCAAGCATACAGTTAGCATAGACCCATGAAGTTAAAGAATCCACACTTAGTACAATTCCCCTTGAGCTAGTGAGAAGCATGTTAGCTACAATTACAGCTGCTAGAATACATTACTTACTGCCAACGATTGCCTCATTGTGGAGTCCGTACGGCTACACGAGTTGTGATTAGGGCATATCCAATTAAAGCAAAGGAGACAATCGTCGTATCGTACCACATGGTAAGCCGCTATTTGGCCCAATGTTGTCTGAGTCCTGCGGAGCTCAACTCACCGCTCGAAGGGTCGGACTATTACTACGAAGCAAGGGAATAAAGACGAGGAGAGCCTCGTGTAAGATGAATGTCCAATAGATAGCACGTCTGGTGTAACCGAGATGGGCAAGGTCCTCCCAGGTGGTCTTTGGTAAGCTATACTTGTTGTGTATTGATTTCAAGTATACCAGTTGTTTCCAGCCCTGTACACAATATGACAGGTTCCATTTTTTCCAAGTAGAAGCTCTGTCGAAAATTTTATTAGATCACAAGAAGCATATGAACTATAGGTCATAAGATTGCCTCGTTCCACCCCTTCCGGAGCCCATGTAACCAAAGTAAGGGCTTAAGATTTTACGTTGTGGCGGACAAGGGACCCTTGTATACGTGATATATGTGTTCTGCGATCAGCTCAAGAATAGAGCACTCGCAGTGCCTACAACGTTTAAAACATGCCGGTTTATGAAAGCAAGGCCGATGAGGGGCTTCAAAGTAGATGTAAAGTTGTTGGGACAACCCAGTATCGCGACATTGAGTTTTGGGGACGACATGACAGCACCGTCCGGAAAAGGGTGCGTGTTTGCCGAGATACGGATAAGTAGGGAAAAAACACATGCAGGGCGATCTGCAATGAGTGGGCCATAGAACAATAGATCTCCTACCACAAATCCAATGAGTCAATGATATCCGCTTCTGGGTTGAACCCCGAATTTCTACTGTGTGCGGTGTCCACATGTCCTACAGATTGTCTGTACCATTGCCGCTTTGTGGCGCGGTCATTGAAATGTTAACATCCCATGCCACGTAGCGCATGCTGCGTATAATAACTTGGCCATGTTGGCAGCGATGGAAAATGGAAGGTTGGCCACTGAGTAAGTGCAAAGAGTGTTGAACGTTGACCGTGCAGGCTAATATTATGCTTTGCTTATGTATATTTGTGGGATGATCTCAACGTCAAGCCATCAACATGTTGCCACCGCGCCTTCTGATACAACTCAACCTTACGATGATAGAATACGATCTTTCAAAAATATCCGACGTGTGCGGCTGTGGCGCTTCGATTGGCCGTGTCTTTGTGGATAACGATGCCACCCTCAAAAGTGGTGATAGAACCATCTATCATCTCCATACGAGATTTGTATGGACGTCTATTGGCTGCATCAGGTCCCATAGGCTTTGCTCCTAAGATATTTGGGGCACAAAGACAACATACATCAAGGGAAAGTTTGACTCCTCATGGTCGTGCCCGTATGGCTTCGCGTCATCTGACTACTACTTCGGACAAGGTACAACGGGGCATATCGTCTTCTGTTTTGATTTCATGAGCGACTTCATCGGTGAAGGTAACAATACCAGTTACCAGGTTCTCGCGTTGATTGGGTAAACACAAGGCCAGTGCATATAAGTGCAACACCACTGCTGGTGAATTATCATCGCACTCCACCCTCTGCATTAACCTCCAACGAATAGCAACAGTCGACAATGTGGATCACCAAGGACGACCTGGGAGGACCTCGCCCGCCTTGGTCATACCAGACGCGCTATCTTCCTCCTTGCTAACGACCTCCGTGGTGGCACTATGTCCAATGAGAGCCACTTGCACTTGAACGACTCCTTCACTGATCAATATGGGTAGGTGACTTATAAAAATGTATCTGGGTTATCAAATTAAACGAGTGCGCAGATGGTACTCGTTCAATGTTATCAAGGGACAGGCTCAGCTTGTTGGAAGTCAGCCAACTCGCGCTGAACAGACCTCCACCGCCATGTCTGGGATAATACGCAGAACAATCAACCCCAGAGTGAGACTTGGGAAGAGGTGGTCACCACTGAAAGCAGTGCGAGTCTCTCAACCACGACTTCTGCCTCGATTACGGTTTATAGCGTTGCGAGCAGCAGCTTCTCGCTTACTGTCGGAACCGAGACCAACACATCCAGCAGCAACAAACGCACAGAGACTAGCATAGCTTCATAATAGAGTCAGTTGTTTGCTGATTTTTTTTTCATTATTCCCAATGGCTTCACAGAGTCGGCCCCTTCGAAAGGCTTGAGCTTCGTAGGACTCAAACAACTTTGGGACAGATAGCGATTTACCGTGTTGTAAGCCGTGACTGTGTTTGATTTGCTGTTGTTCCCCTTACCTGTAAATTCCTCAGCCATACGGATTGAACGATGGTGCCATTGTTGGCAGTGAGTTTTTCGTTGAAAGCTTTGCTACATCATCCTCACAACATTTCTTTCTCAAGCTCAAGGAGAATTGTGAGTAATCACACTATATTTTACCATCAATTAAGCACAAACCCATACGGTATCAAGATATCAAGGTCATTACCACTGGGTAAAGTTTACTGCCGTAAAATCCATTTTTACGGAATTTCAACTTACGAGCTGACGTAGGGTTATTCACTCAACCCTCTGCTCGGTTATCCTACTGGGTGGATTGAGCTCAACGGGACCGCCACTGATACCGATTACTCCTTCGAGATGATTCGCACCGGTGGCAAAGGCGTAATCACCTCTAAGCCGGTGAAGGTCGTTCGGTCGAAGTGCCGATGGAGATCATCGACGAGAGTGATGCACTCGTTCGCAAGGTGCAACTCGCCGTAGCGGTGCCCGCTTTCCCAGGCATCTAGGCTTTCCAGCCAATACTCCGAAATTTCCACTTCAAAAAGTCGTCCTATGAAATCAGAAAAAAAAACTTGAAAAGTATCTCAAATACCAAGAAAAAAATTGTATCCTAAGTTTCCGTCTGTATCCATATGTTGTATTACCAGTAGTCTCTCATAGGGACGGACAATATGATTGTACATGTTCGCATAACGGGTTGACAGAGTTACGTAATATGGTCTCGGGTGAAGAATGGGCCTGAGATGATGCCGACTCTCTTGTCAGCCTCCATAATCGCTTTGGCTGACATCTAACTATACCCGTATTCTTTCTTCCGCTCTGGTCCTCTTTAAAACTTGTTTACCCAGAATCGAACAGTAGTACCATCCAGCCCTGTCACGGCGATGCCTTCAGATGCGTTTGATGTCATACCGTACGAGGTCCGTATCATGCATATCTTGACTTTCATTTGGGGTCTCATATTTTCGAACCATTCGACAGGATATTAAAGGAGATTGGAAGAGGCTAGGATCCGGCTCCTTTGGTAACGTGTATAAGGGTGTGTAAAGTGTCAATGGGTTGAACTCTTGGTCAATTCAAACATCCGAACAGGCACATACCTTGGCATAGACGTCGCCATCAAGGAAGTGCTGCCCTCGGCGGAATATGATGTCGCGAAATATTTCGAGCGAGAATGGCGCTTGATGAAGGAGTGTAGGCATCCCAACATTTGTCTCTTCATCGGCCTCAGTCGCGCGCCTGATCCCGATAACCGCATTTTCATCATCTCTGAATTCATTGAAAACGGCAATGTGCGTATGTATATTCACGACAAGTCCAAACTGTTCCCTTGGAGGCTGCGTCTATCCTTTGCGATTGACGTCACACGAGCTCTGGCCTATTTACACGCGCGCAAATGCATTCATCGCGATCTGAAGGGTGAAAACCTTCTCGTGACTTCCAATGGCCGCCTCAAGATTACGGACTTCGGTTTTGCACGCATCGCAGCTCGAAATGAGGAGGAATCGAAGCGCCTTACTTTCTGTGGGACTGATTCATACATGTCTCCCGAAATCCTGCTTGGGGATGAATTCGACCTTCCGACCGATATATTCTCTCTTGGTATCATTTTTTGCGAAGTTGCTGCTAGGGTCCTCGCCGATGATGAACATTTTAAACGATACCCTCCCCAATTTGGGCTCGAGGAAGAAGAAATTAGGAAACTTGCCAGTCCTGGATGTCCCGAGGGATTCTTGCAGTTGTGTGTTGACTGTCTTTCCGTGGAGCCGTCAAAGAGGCCAACTACGAGGGAGATTTTAGACCGTCTCCGTGCAATTGAGGTAGAAGTCCTGGCTCGCCCATCCGAGATTGGTGATACGCATGTGGGGAGTGTTAGATTCATGACCGGTGGTAAAAAGCCTGTACCTGGTCCACGCATACCGAGCTTTGGCGGTGCTGCTGGAAAAGGTATCCAGAGTGATGGGGCCACTGGACCTATCTCAGATGAAAGCGACGACGACGAGCTTATGGAAGCTGTAATGGGTCTCTCGAACATTGGAGTAAATGACCATTGGGGAGGTGCAACTGACAGTTTAAGTGAATGGCCAAGATTATCATTTCCTATGCACGCTAACTAACCTTCCATTAAGGCCACCAACCTTTGTTGAACAAGAGCGACTCGACGTCGTCGTTCTCCGAGTATAGCACAACAGTTGTTCGAGCTCATCCCCGTCAGATGATCAATACACAAGCCCCGTCTCTGTCGTCCATTCTTACGATCAAAACGACTCCCGAGCCCAATTCTGAACCTATTTTACCTGCAACCCCTCCCTCTGAAACCGTATCCTCAGTCATATCCACGGTCCCCACTCAAGGGCACAAGTCGGTGATCATGCCCGAAGGTAGTCTTGACCCGTTAGGCTCGTCCTCCATTATGTCCATTGCTACTTTCGATTCGTATCATACAGCCAAATTATCCTCAGTCAATTCATCAACGTTTGCGACTGGTGGGGCATCTACCATTCGCTCGCTCCAAGATGAAACACACTATCACGCGCCACTCGTCCATAGATTTACCCTTTTGAAGCCCGGCGCGAAGCCAAAGCGCAACAGCGGTTCTATGTCGCCCAGCAACAGCAATGGCGATATTCCCGGATGGAGCCCGCTCGACCTATTTTTTTCAAGCGCATTGCTGGTGTCAAAGTGCGATGTTTGCAACAAGAGATTAGGCTGGAAGTCAATCCTTGAATGTGATGACTGTGGATTAAGGTTCGTTTATCCCGGATTATATTTCCATTTGACTTATGGCTGTTGCTTCACCCCCAGAGCTCATGTCAAGTGCGGTGAAATTGCGCCTCGGGACTGTGGAACAAGGATCCAACCCATGATCCAACCTAACACACAACATCAATACTACCCACCCTTCTCTGTTTCTCCTGTAGTCAAAGGGAAGACAAGCACCGGCATCCCTGGCTTAAATTATAGTTCCAACGCGAAATCAACAAGCCCCATACGACGATAATGATTGATATGTCCCATTACGACTACCACGACACTTTACTCCATTTCTCCAGTACAGTTTTTGCAATAAGTTCGTTATTTATTCAAGAGCATCGATTATTTTTATTCATGGACAAGCGTTGTAATATGTATCCGAGTACAGTTGTAGTCAGTCAGACTCTATTTTTACTACATTCGTTTCTTTCAATAACAACACCACCAAGCAAGTGTTTAATAAACCCACCTTACCGTTTTATTGCTTCAAAGCCTTGTTGTCCCAAGCTGATGGCAAGTGGTAAGTACTTCGTGTCGCCAGTGAATGCTTCAGTAACGTCAGTGAAACAGCACCACGCCGAGGGAAACCTAAAATTGTGCGTCTACCTGAATACCTCTGGGCGATGTGGCTAAATATTTCCATAGAAACCTCCCAAGCAGGTTCGGGATCTAGCCCCTAGCTATGTATCTGCACTAATCATAAGATACCAAGCATGGTCCAGAATTTTCAAGTGAAAAAACATGGTCTGAACTATCACATAACATCCGCGAAATCCAGAACCACAATGCCTCGAATCTATCGTTCGAAGAAAACCACAGATATGCATACAATATGGTGCTGCATAGGCAAGGAGAGACTCTATACAAGGGTGTCTGTTCCTTGGTCAGCGAGCATCTTATCCACCTAGCCAAGCAGGAGATTTACCCTGCGTTTCCAACAACGGTTGTCGACGATCCAATGCAGCAAAGCCAGGAAGGGGAGCTTCTGCTCAAGGCATTACGGAACGTGTGGGATGACCATATTAGTAGCATGATCAAATTGGGTCAGATTCTGAAGTACATGGTGCGTTCCTAGCTTGCGGCTTACCAATGTAGTGACCCATTCGCAGCACCGCAGGATCGCGTGTACACAAAGTCCGCTGGTGTCCCAGAGACCTGGCAGAAGGGCCTCGTTCTCTTCATTCAGCACATAATCCAACCCCCAATTTCACATCATCTCATCTCAGCTATCTTGAAGCAGGTGCAGGTCGAGCGCGACGGATACGTGATCAATCGCTCTGCGGTGAAGGCATGTGTTGATGTCTTCTCAGGCCTCGATGTAGGGGGTGGTGTGACAGTGTACAAGCGCGACTTGGAGCCCGCGTTCCTACAAGAGAGCGAGGCATTTTACAAGGCAGAGGGGTTGAAATTGTTGACTTCCTGTGATGCTCCCGAGTTTCTTCACCGGGTGAGTGTGTCCTCGTGGTCCCTTATAGATGTTTAATGGAATGTAGGTGGAAGCACGGTTTGAATCCGAGGATTCAAGAACACACCATTATATCCTGAGCTCATCATCTGCGCCACTCCGACGAATCCTGAAGGATAACCTGTTGACGCCGCACGTATTGACTGTGTTATCTATGCCTAATTCTGGCTTGGATTCGATGATAGATACTGACAAACGGGATGATTTATCCCGGCTTTATCGCCTTTTCGTGATGGTCCTGTCCGGGCTACCATGTCTCAAACGCTCGCTTAAAGAATCGATTGCACGACGTGGTAGGGCCATCAACGATGTTTCACTAGGTGCCGATGCCGCTGACATGGACCTTGACATTGTCGCTCCCGATCCTATGAATAGCATTGAAGATAGCAAACTAAAGACAAAATCCAAAGCACGCCTTGCGAATACTGGAGTACAAACTGCCATCACATGGGTGCAGGCTGTCCTTGAGCTCAAGGACAAATTCGACAATGTTTGGAAACACGCATTTCAATGTGATAGGGATGTGGAAAGTTCCCTCAACGAGGTAAGCACAGTCATGGGAACCATTCTGTTACTTAATGTTTTCTGTGCTCGCTAGGCTTTCGAAACTTTCATCAATCAACATGAGAAGTGTTCGGAATTTATTTCACTATTCATTGATGACAATCTTAAAAGGGGGCTGAAAGGGGTATGATGCCTTTAATTCTTTGATATACCTGACTTACTCCGATTTAGAAAACCGACACCGAAGTCGATGCTGTCCTCGACAAAACAATTACTGTTTTCCGATTTGTTACAGAAAAGGATATTTTCGAGCGCTATTACAAAGGCCACCTTGCAAAGCGTCTACTCCAAGGACGATCTGTATCTGATGACGCTGAACGCGGTATGCTTGCGAAACTCAAAGTGGAATGTGGTTTCCAGTTCACGCAGAAATTGGAGGGCATGTTCAACGATATGAAACTCTCCGCGGACACTATGCAAGCGTATCGTACTCACCTAGAGAAAACTACGGTGGGTGATCTTCCACATGAAAGTTGCAACGATGTGTTTGAATGTGCCACTACTTTGATCTATCAGCCTCCAGACATTGAGCTCAACGTAATCGTCATGACATCCACGTTTTGGCCCATGTCCCATAACCCGTCCCCTTGTAATTTCCCAGAAGAGATGGTGCAGGCATGCAATTCCTTCAAACAGTTTTATCTCTCCAGGCACAACGGACGGCGTTTGACGTGGCAATCAACCCTCGGGAGTGCCGATGTCCGTGTGACATTCAAGTCGAGAACACACGATCTTAACGTATCCACTATTGGTTTGGTAATCCTCCTTCTCTTCAAAAAACTTCCAGATGACGAGTTTTTGACATATCCCGTAAGTTTTAATTAGCCGCCAATTAGCCCTTAAACCTATGTCCCCTGCTCAGGAAATCAAAGAGGCGACTGCAATCGAGGATATTGAGCTCAAGCGACAACTGCAGTCTCTGGCTTGCGCCAAGTTCAAAATTTTGAAGAAGCATCCTCCGGGTCGCGAAGTGGAGCCCGGTGACGCATTTTCCTTTAACAACGATTTCTCTGCCAACATGCAGAAGATTAAAATCAGTACTATATCTGTCAAGGTAGAGAACAACGAAGAGAGGAAAGAGACCCAAGATCGCATTGACGAGGAAAGGCGGCATCAAACCGAGGTGAGAGAATACAGTTTAAAATTCTTATTAACAGTCTCCTTACTCCTGTTCTCGATAACAAGGCTTGCATTGTCCGCATCATGAAAG
The DNA here is from genome assembly GCA_036937095.1 of Phaeolepiota aurea. Classification (NCBI taxonomy): domain Eukaryota; kingdom Fungi; phylum Basidiomycota; class Agaricomycetes; order Agaricales; family Squamanitaceae; genus Phaeolepiota; species Phaeolepiota aurea. The sequence goes on from JASFDG010000114.1 coordinate 38,036, forward strand.
ACCGAAAACACATGACACATAATGACCTTGTCAATGAGGTCACACGACAGGTTGTGGGTCGCTTCCAGCCTGAACCTTTGGCGATCAAGAAGCGGATTGAGGGTCTAATTGAGGTATATAGTGCTCCCTCGTGCATTGAATGATCGTTGACATATCGTCCTAGCGCGAGTACTTGGAGCGATGTGAGGATCGTAAATCTTACAATTATTTGGTGAGTGGATTCTTTCTCAGCATGACTGTATGTCGACAATGAACAAATCATGGCAGGCATGACCAAGGAGTGATTAATGTACCATTTGTAAAATACACCAGCACACATCTTTTCCTGCTTAGCTTGGCATCAGTAAAATGAAATCGACATTTGCATACACCTCGTAAGGCTCAAAACAAACGACAAGTTAAACGGTCTCTAAACTTTGACTGCTCCCAAATAATGTAATAAATAGTATTTTATACCCCTTCCTCTAAAATATTACAGCTCATCGTGAGTCGCCGTGGCAGAAGAAAATGCTTCTGCCAGTTCTGCAAAGGGGGTTGATTAAAAATTCTCGATCACTCTGAAATGGCTTACTACGACGCGTTTGTTGCGAGAGTTCCGTAGGCAGAACAACATTATACTCCACGAAGAGGTCCCCATGTGATGATTTCCCGAATATTGGCATTCCCTCGCCTTTAATAGTTTCTACGAATCCTAGAATGGGGTGTGGTGAGTTAAGTTTGGAACCAGTTTTCCACTTCGTACCTGGTTGTGTGACGCCTTTTCTCACAAGCGGTATTGTGTGGCCATCCAGATGGGTAAGGTTTCGCTCGAAGCCCAATAAAGCCTTTGGTTTTCAGGAGATTTGATGTGAGTTATATTCACGGAGCATATTAGAAGACAACCAACCTCATCAATTCCAATCGTCTCTTTCCAGTAGAGACTGGTCTCCTTCCTCCTAAATCCACCTTTGTCTTTCCTGCTCCTCACTCGGAGAACAACGTCTCCCGCTTCCCAATCAGGGCTCTCATCGGCCTCACCCTCGAACACGACCTCATGTCCTTCAGGCATCCCGGGTATGATCTCGAGTGTATAATGTGCAGTATGGTCGACGACTTTGCTACCGCCGCAGTGTGGGCATTGTTTCTTGATGACTTTCCCTCGGCCGCCACATTCACCACATGTAACTTGACTTTGGGCGAACATTCCGGGGAAGATCTACAGCAAGGCCGTCGTTTACATGCAGGGACCAAATACTTGTATGAAGGCGGGAGGCTATCGTACCTGTTGTTTGACGACTTTAACACCTGCACCGTTACACGATGAACATGTATGGATATCTTTGTCCGAGGCAGCGCCAGACCCTCGACAATGGTCGCATAGGATGCGTTTTTTGATCATGAACTAGAGGTAATGAATTTCCAGGTAGGATTGGTGGAGGTAGAACACACGTCAATAGATGCACCCTCATACCTATCAAGTTTTCGAGTTTAACTAGTTCAATAGAGTAGATCCTAGGACTTACATATCGCCCAATTGCACTTCGAACTCTGTCAAGGACGATGGTCCTCGTCTTGTTTGTTGTTGCTGATCTATGAGACGTTAAATAGGGCAGGGGAACTGCAGCGCTCGAGACTCACGACCACCAAAGAAGTTCGCAAACATATCAAATGGATTTGCTTGGTGCTGACCGCCTTCGTGTGCTTTTAGGCCTTCCTATTTGACCAAGACACTTTAGTGCACCGCTATAAGTAGAATCACATCGCAGCTCACCTCTCCATGTCTGTCGTATATTTGGCGTTTCTAAACAGGTGCCATGAGCTCACAGAACCAGATATTTAGGGTGAATACCGACCGTTGGGTCTGATAGGACCTCATACGCTGTCAAACGCGTGACTTACTGATAATGCGACGATATGTCGTCCGCAAACGTACCTCTTGCAATTTCGACGAATCTATTCTCTGCATCTGGATCCTGGTTCTTATCGGGATGGTACTTTTTGCTCAGTCGCTTGTATGCCTGTCTAATATCCTTGTCAGAGGCAGTCGGGTGTACTGTAGTCGGATTAGGTATGAACGATAATTCTATTAGTTACCAGACACACCGTCCAAGACTTTATAAAGATCGGCAGCTGCTGCGAGAGCGGCGAGGATTAGGAAGAGGAAGAAGCAAGAAGATAACATGAAAAAAGAAGGAAACGGGGGGATGTGGGTATGTCAAACTCAACGGCCACCTGCGCGCAGAGTGCTGTATAAATTTACCTGGTACATTCTGTGATACGTGTCCGATCACATACTGTGATGAAGGTCACGTGTGGGAGTCTTCTGGTGTTTGTTTTGCCATCATCGCGAAGATATGTTTTGCAAACGAATACACCACATTCGTCCTACAAAGTGCAGATTCCTATCCCAGGAAGCAACAACATATCCATTCAAAAAGCTCAGAGGTCCTCCCAAAAAGATCCTTCTTATTTCTATAAACCTTACCATGTCTCCTTAGCATTTCCTTTTGCCATTTCACCTGAACATGCAATCAGAAACTTCGCACCACTCGTGGCGGCCTTTACAGGTGGAAGTATCCTATCGAATACGATGAACAGGCTCTTTCCGGGTCTTGGCTTTATGGCCCTACGACCGAATCGCATCACCCCAGTCTACTTTCCAGCATGGATCATCGACGCGGAAGTGGAGAGCCATGTCCGATTAGGAGGAGAACCCCAAGACAAGGTACTACTAATTGTTTCGTCAACACCTAATAAACGTTCATTCGTTTCAGAAGCATGTGGCCCATCTTACTCGAAGAGATATGTAAGTGCATTTGTTGACAGTACCTCGCCCTTTGCTCAACTTAGTTAAGTTACATCCCAGGTGCCTTACGGATATTACCCTGTAATGCTTCCTTAGATTGATGGATATCAGGATGCGACTTTGGCGTGCTTTCTGCTGTCCCTCTATGGGATGGGGAAATAGAGAAGCAGGATGCTGTCCTCTTCTCACAGGAGATGTGTAACCAGCACGGCAGAGAGGTTGTGTGTTTGCCATACAACATTTCTCCATTCTCTGCCCTTAAAGCCCTGAAATATGTGTCCAGCTCGCACACGGTCAAGGTCGCCAGACTTACAGTCAGCTCCGCAAAGGCCAATATGGTGTGGGATGCATTCGGTCAGATTTCTCTTGCATGGCTGACCAACAGACTCCAGTTCGCAGCTTACCCTCTTCTGATTCCATTATACCTGGCTCAATACGAGTATTCTCCATCGCCAGAATCTGACGCTCGACGCACCGCCACAATATTTATGATAGCGCACTCAACTTCAGTACGGTTTTGATTTTTCTCAGGTTGCCTAAAGCTTACCCTTAACATAGCTAATGGCCATTGAAAGGGCCTCTCTTAATCTAGACTATGCACTGAGCATGAATAGGGTGATGAAGTTCATCGGGTGGCAGACTACTGGCGGATTGGATTCGAGCGCCTTCGTGGTCGGACCTCCGAATGACTTCATTCCCACCCCTAATTCTAAGCGCAGGTCATGGATGACAGAGATTTGTGCACAAGCAAACGACCTTTTGAGGTCAACAGGAGCTCAGGAGCTCGCTTCAATGGGTTCGATTAACTCGGACGATGATCCTCGCATAAGGGAGTGGACGCCGGACGAATTCATCCCGGTACGCAGGTGGTTAGAAAAAAGCAAACAGCTTCATGAAATCGAAACCACCCTCGAAGACATAAGAAATCATACTTTACCGTTTGGGGCCGTTGAAATTCGTGAGCAGATGCAGGATATGGCAAAGCAGGTGGAGGCGATAAAAGACGGATTGGTTCCCGAATGGTGGAAAGAATGGAAGAAAACGCAGGGAGGGGATGAAGTGTCGTAGCGACAAGTGCTTTGAGCACAACGCCCCTCAGCAACGTCACGGCTCTTCAATTTTGTAAACAACCATATATCTACCGCCGCTGGCGTGGCTTAATATTGTAGAGCGGCGCCGAAACACCCCAAGCCAGCTTGGAAGCTGCAATGAGGACAGCAGGATTGAATTGGTTGATGGTATGAATAATAAGAATACATTAAGTGATAAAAGTCTGTTGTCAGTTATAACAGAGTCCAGAGGGATATAATTGATGCAGCAATCATTGTCATTGTTAGATACGAAACTTTGAGCGCACTCCCTGCACTCCATCCAGGCGGAATACCCAAGGACAAAGCGGCCATCGAGTATGTGGAAACAGAGGTAGTCACACCTCCAGCCGGATTCGTTAGGATCAGCGTGACGAGTGAGGGACGGGGAGATACGGTCGGCAATGCGGAAGCGTTGAATACGGTTTTTGTACCCAAAAGGGCGCTGTACGTGCTTGTAGCGAGTCCAGCGGTGACAATGGCTCCGACAGCTGCGCTCACAGACGTATTGAACATGTACAAGGGAGTAGTAACAGTTGGGGTGGGTACGAGGAAATTAGGCAACGTCGTTGCAACTGTAGCAGAGAGAGACGACAACAGAGACGAGACAGAACCTGGCGTTTCTGTGATGTTTGTGATTAGTGGGTATAGGCCAATCATTGGGGCTTCCTTCGTATTGATTCCAAAACTACATAGTATATCAGCTATATGACCGTGAAGTGGAGGACGTCGTCTTGCCTGAAGATGGAATAAACGGTTCGTAGGAAGGCTTCGCCCATCTGCCAATCGATGCCGTCTGAGCTCGGGGGTAGGGCCACCGGCCAAGTAAGGCATAGATTAGGATTTCCAGCAGCAGGTCCTATTATGTAATCAGAGGGCTGGAGAGTATAGTTGTGTTGCCTGGGGAAAAATCAGCAAACTCAATTTAACCTGACAACTATACCTACCCGAAGGTTAAAGCCATGGGCACGACAGTATCACAAGGAACCACCCATTGCCCACCTTGAAGCAAGGTTATCAGGCGCCAAAGTGGAATAGGACTACGGAATCAGACATACGTTGATCCACAAGACGAGCACCGTCTATTTGAGAAAAAATGCGTGAAACCTGGCCACAATTGTCAGCCGGATACTCTAGGATGTGACGCTCTTGTCATACATCTTGGTATGGTCCGTAAACTCCAGGCGACCCCCTGCGTTGCATGTTTGAGGAATTTCATCATCAAGGAGCATGTTACGCACACGTCAAACAATGCCAAAGAGACATTTCTTGGCCGAGGATACGTCGGTAAAGGGTTCATGAACGATCCGTTAACCTACATTAGTTCAGGGGCGGGTTTTGATAACCTTAGGAATCGTGCACACTGAGAAACCTGATATTGGAATTGCCCATTGAAGGTAAGAAGAAACATTGTTCTCTGCACCAAATGGAGCAAATTGAGCCACTGGATGCCAACCAATTTGACTGGTATTCGTGACCACAGACGAGTCGATGGCACCTATCCACGTTCCAGTAATTATTTCAGGCAAAATACACCCACTTACCTAACGCAAGAGAGCCATTTGAATCTCTGGTCAAGCTGAGGGCAAACAAAGGGTACTCCAAACGACCCTGCGCTGCAAGCATGGGGAAAAAAGGAGTTGCTACGATTTATAAGCCGCGTGTCCTTGAGAGGAGAGGTTAATACAAACAGTTTGTAACGGACGTCGATATCGAGGAAAGGCGGGGAAACCCAAGGCCCATGATCCCGCTCGTCTGTTCTGTAAGACTGACATTGGAGTCTGTCACCAGAGCTAGAAGGCATAATTCAACACCAATGCAGTGCAATCACGTCGCGTTTACATACCCAAAACCTGGTTTTGAACTGTCAAACCTGACAAGTCAACGGTTTCCCGTGCCACGAATCCCCTCGCAACTAGTGGTGGAAAATTTAATGGTATGACTGGACTGACATCTTTCAAACATACATGTACCATCCGCATAACTGGCACTAAAATTCGTAAGGTTGTTATTAACAGCCACAAACGACGGGCTTTGGTATTCGAGAGGGTATCGCGGAACAGCTTTGCATGTCGGGGTTACGCAGTCTGTCGACATCAGCCAGAGGTCCGAAGATGCAGTATCCAGAGCGACACGGAAATGAATCAGACCAATTGAGAGAATAGCATAATAGGATCTTCGTATAATCGGTTAATCTATCTGAAACGGATGAAACTTGTTCTACGTACTGCCTGTCGCTCGACGCTGTCAACGAAGCTATGCCCGAAGTTGTGTTGGTCCCATTGATCCCATCCCCTCTTCGAAACCGCGAAATGGGTATTGTAACTGGATCCGACCGTGGTGTTAAGCGAGGATATATACCTGCAGCAAGAACGGCTTGGGCGACAAAGGCAAGAGCCAGCTGCGGAATCGCGCAAGCCCACATTGCGGTTGTTTCCCTTTCTCGCCCTTGGCTAATCAAAGCTGCATTCGGGTTGGTATATGTACTGTATTATGAAGGGGAAAGAGTGTTGGATGTAGTGTTGCAAAGTTGAAAACTGTAAAATTGCGCGTGGCTGTGGAAGAAAACTGTGACACATGGTTCCTCCAGTGCCTGCCAATCAGTCACCACTTCAAGTTCATCCCACGGATGGTTGCTATGGACTGGTAAAATCATCTCAATGAATTGACCCGTATGAAACAAAGGCATAGCCAAATACATATTCTTAGGTTTTCGCCAGGAAGCGTCGCTGGAGAAGTACTACAATAGTACAACAAACAGTGAAATATACATCCGAGAGGAGAGCGAATAAATGGAGTTTGGTGGCACAAGGAGGGAAAGGAATGATGCAGAGAAGAACGAAAAGTTCAATAAAGGAATATAGTATGAGAAGCCTATCGCTTGGCGAAGACTTTTTTCAGCAGCCCCAGCACCTTTGGAACATTAAGCTGAACGTATTCCAAGTCTAAGAGATGCTTATTGTCCTTTTGCTATGGTCGTAGACGGATCGTTAGCAATTTCATGATTGCGCATAAGAAAACCACGGACAAACCTTCTCCAGCAGATCATCGATCTTGAGGTCCATCTCCAAGATGGCTTTTTCACGACCTTTGTAGTGTAGAGCAATGATGAAGGTGCCTGGAGTGGGCGACGTGATGTTGAAATAGATGTTTGGTCGCCTGTCAGGGTGTAAGTTGACTCATGATACCGATGAGGGCTATATCGAACGAACCTGTTGTCGGGAACATTGCTCTCTACAATGATACCCTCCTTCTCCAGCTGTGCATGGGTGAATCTATACGGGCCGAGTACAACAGCTTTCGCAGGTTTCTTCTCCTTCCCTCCAACAGTAACGACACCTACACCCGTCGTGGTGCCCTTCTCCTTCGACGCAGTCAGGCGTACATTCTGAAGGTATGCCTTGTACTGCTCGAGTTGCGACCGCATATAGTTGTTATGATCACAGATTGTCTTGTATACTGCGTCCAATGACTTAGTCTCCAGAACAACCTTCTCCCGTAGATTGCCAAGATGGACGAGCTCCGCCGCGACTTCTTCCTGCATAAGCCTGTAGCCATCGGTTTTCTCAACAATCTTTTGCTCTTCAAGTTCGCGAAGCATTTCCTTGACTTTGATGCCCTTCCTCACAAGCACAGCATCCTTCGTTGTGGCAGCCTTTTCCGCAATAGCGGAGAGGTTGTAGGGACGTTTGTCAGCCACGTGAGGGAGGGACCGAACGAGCTGCACAAAGATGGACTTGGTCTCCATGTAAAGCATGTCACTTGAAGACACAGAGTCCATTAAAGCACTTTGTATATCTTGCACAGGTGTCTCCCAGCGGCTGTAGAGGCTCAATTCGATGGTACGGTTCTCTTTTCGGGGTACCTGAGGTGGTGCAGCACCGAGTTCGTCCGTGAGAATGCGTAAATGTTGCTTGTCGTTGGGTGACTAGTGAGATTTTTTCAGGTTAGCTAAACACGAACATGGAGACACAAAAATTTCACGAACAAGGGTTTCCACATGTTGGAGGATTAAGGAGTGTGTGTTGTACAATTCGTTCATAGTGATATGAATCATCAAGTCCTTTTTGGATAAGGCCATGTATTGATCCATCTAGGATACTAGTCAGTCGAGAAGGCCTCATAACGCGACCAGCCGACTTACCTCCAAGGTGTCATAGAAATCGCCAACTTCACAAAGATTGTTCAAGAACTGGTTAATGCGAGCTTTGTTATTCTCAACAAAAGGATTGAGTGTCATCATATATGCTTCCTTTGCATAGGAAGGTTTATTCGCAAGATTCTGGAGCATTTTCGCGATCTGGCGAAGCTTCAATGATACATCTCATCAACAAATGAAGCCAACGCTACCAAAGTCAAGGTACGGCGAGGATGCTTTGCCGGAACGCCTTCAACAAGCATATATGCCTGTGGTGTTACGATGGCTGGGTTGATGAACCGGAGGAAGAAGAAACCACCGATGAGCGAGCAAATTGCATAGTCGGTAGCCTCAGGGTATTTGCGCTGTTGTAAATTGATAAGTATAGAAGAGATGGCAGTTTATCAGCACACACCCTCGTTAAACTTCTGATCTGCTTGCAAATCCACCGTATCCCATAAGGAACACTTTCCATGCTTTCAATAATAGTGACGAGGAAGCTATTGGCAATTTCCATAAGCATTGTAAGCCGAGGTGCAATTATGGCCTGAACATCAGAGTTTTCTGCAGCAATTTCGGGAGCAACACCGCGAGGTAAATTTGGTGGCAGAGACCCTGTTTCCTCTTCAATTTGATTTATCATTTGCTCGTAGACCTGATTTTGGAGCTATCAGACACGTCAAACATAAATCAGTATATCCAACCTTGACAGGATTGATCTCAAGATTAAGGTCTTTGTGCTCGATTAAGCTATTGATGCGTTCAGCGAGGACGCTCTTCAAGTAACTCTGACCAGGGCCACGTCGGGTATACGTTGTCATCATCCGGGAAACAGGGGTATTGGCACGAAGGAGGGATCCAAATTCAGTGGCAGTTTCAAACTGAGCAGATAACACGGATTGGAACATCGTGAGGAGAAGATGCTCTTCTCTGCTTTCATACTGGTTTCCATACAGCGTGAACATAACGGTTTGAAGGAGGGTGTCGATTTCAGAGAGGGAGACTAAACGACAGAGAGCTGCAATGTGTCGCGGTTCTGACTGCAGCAAGAAGAATAGGTTTGAATATTGTTGTATTTTTCGGTCATCGGGGTAGTGTCCTTCTGTCGGGTCTACCTCTTCCAGTGTTCGTTCGACTTCTCGTTGCTGTGAAAGTGCATAAGCGAATCAAGAACTGAAACAAGAAAATGCGTCAACCTCATCCAATGCCATTCTGTTTTGAATGAGGAGGGCAATGCGAGAGTCTAGGTATCGCACATCACGCTCCAACACAAAATTCTTCTTCGACTGTGCAGAAATCTTCCCCTTCAAGTCTCGGAGGCGTTTTTGGGCTGGAGAATGATATGTTCGATGCTCAAGGTGTATACAATGCGAAACTGACCTCTCGCCAAATCGTCTTCAACCTCAACATCCTGTTCGGCCGCCATACTAAAGAGCGCGGTTACGCTATATCTATTGGTATTTCTGTTCGTCAGGCGCCTTGAGGACATCCCTCCAGGTGAGGATGGTGGATCAGGATAAGCCATGGTTGTTGCTCAGAGCTGAGCGCGAGAGATTGTTGAAAAAGAAGCTTTGGTGGTTCCTTGTGCGATGAGATGACAGAAAAAGACTCCAACTGCCAACCAGCAACAGATTTAAGGATTTTGGATATAACGGAGACGAGAGGATGGGTATCAAGGAGGAGGGAGGAAAAGATAATTGGGGTAGGTCTTGGCTGATAGTGAATGGGCAACGGGGTCTTCTCAGTTCGGCTTCTTCCTAGACCACAACAACAATCGACCCTGCATTGTTCCGCTTCAATGCCATCCACTGACCCCGTCAATTTATCGATCACATCTGCAGATACTATATTTTTGACCTCTCCTAGCCCTCAGCCAACTGCCTCTACGAAAAAAGAGATCATCTCTAAATATTTCAAACAGAGCGTCTGATTGATGTAAATAAACAAATGATCAATATCACAACCATACTTATTTTGTAGATATTCGACGGAGGGCTTGATATATATATCGAACCTCGTCATGGCGACTGTGCTTTTCTTAAACCTAACTCGTCACCACAAAAATCACCGGCATCCGTGCAAATATTAGGCACTAACCGCCGGGATACATGGGTTCGATACATTAACGAATCTTAACAGCAAACGGAGGTTGTTTCATCGGTGCGTCCAGGAAGGTGTTCGCACTTCCTCCGCCGAGCACTTCTGCAGCATGGGCTAGACGTAGATCGTCATCGTTGAGCTTCTGCCATCCAGTATATGGGCCATCGTCTGAGGCATGCCTCTCAAATTCGTGGCAGATCTTCACGAGCTTTGTTCAATAGTGATTCGCTGAAGGAAGCAGGATTGACTCACAGCAATCCTCCATCTCATGACTTGACGACCTCGACATTTCGTACACTCCAACCTGACATCGAGTATATCCATGTGAGCTGCTGTCACAGTTTGTGGATCTTCCCCGCATGTTTCGATGAGTGCGCTTGCAATGGCAGATGCCTTGTCCTGAAATGTGATTCGAGGAGCATTGAAACTCCAAGGCGCTCCACCATTCAAAGAACGGCAGCTGCGCCGCAATTTATCGATGTCGGTTTCTAAACCACTATGCCATCGGTGGAAGCAGACATGAACTAGAACTCGAGGATACGTGAGAATCTCAGTACACCAACAGCAGTGGAAAAATGTCTTCGCAAGATTCAGGCGATTAAGACCATTCTCCCTT
>JASFDG010000115.1:4538-48207 GCA_036937095.1 Phaeolepiota aurea
GTTGAAAAAAAAGGAGCCTGCCCAGCCAGAGTGGCCGAAGCAGGACAGGAAAATATTGAGACGGTGCATGAACCGGAGCCCATACAAGTCGCAAACACCCCCTGGGGACATGGTCGCCGTGCTATGGGGGATCTCCACGACCCACAAACCCGTTAACATGAAGGAGCTTGTGCCATCAAGGTAAGTATGAGTTGCTCATGTGTTCATCAGCCGTTTATATACGCCTTGGCCGCGCACGGACCAATCCCAAATATTTATACCCAGATGCAGGTCCGTGCAACGCTTGCTTGCTGCCAGTGTGTTCGGAAACCGTTTCACAACATATAATTGACGAATAATTCTATTACAGGACTTGCTCTTGATTACGAGGCGATTACAAAACCAGCTAGCGGGTGCATTCAAATCTTGGACTTGAACGATGCAACCTGCTCCTCCGGCTCATCAAAGATGTTGATATCCCATTTGGGTGTGTATCCGAAAGGAATGTTGAACCTTTATGTTATAGCATCGTAGAGTCTTTTCCTCGAATTATAGGAAGGCTTTACCTTGTATGGTTATTGTGTCCAATGGACGAGATCTTTTGATAATCATCCTCGTTGAGTTGGACTTGCTGGAAGTTGGACTTGATGCGATCATCGTGAACGCTCTTGGGTATGACGGAGTACCCGCGATGCACACCCCACGCGACGAGTACCTGTGCGGTGGTTGCCCCGAGCTTCTTGGCGACCTCTTCGACCACCGGATGCTCGGTCAATTTGGGTTTGCCAACCACTAGACGAATCGTTATCATACATTCTGGAAGCTATTAAGGGTGAGGCATACAATTATTTCCAAGAGGACTGTAGGCAGTAATCAGGATCTTTTTCTCATTGCAATATTTTAACAAGGCATTTTGGGGAAGGAGAGGGTGAGCTTCGATCTGGTTCAATGTCTATGCCTCAAGAATAAGGGAAAACCAAGCACGTCGGGGTGCAATCACGTACAGGGACCACACCGGTTGCATTGATAACGCCTTCAATTTGTGCAATGGTAAAGTTAGACACTCCAACCGTTCTCACCTGGATGGGAAGTCAGTTTATGGACCAGGGATCAAGCAGGCATGACCCACTTTGGACTTTGGAAGTGCCACCATTGCCTTCCAGGTGTCAATGAGGGTTGTGTCCCTATCGATTGCGACCTCGCCCTTGATAGTGGGGTGAGGGGGGAACAGGCCATTTCCCGGCGGGAATGCGACCGGCCAATGAATCACTGTCACAGGAAATAAGGTTCCTCCAAGGCCCGACGTTTTTGGACTGCGTGCATACAATATAAATCCAAATAATCAAGTCCGAGCTGTGCCAGGGTCTCATCCAACTCTTTCTCGACTTGGTCCGGTTGGTGAGACGAGTTCCATAACTTGGATGTGATGAAGAGGTCTTCGCGTTTGACGACAGATGGGATGACTTTTTTCAAAGCGGCTCCAACTTCATCCTGATTTTGATATACCATCGCGAGATCAAGGTGGCGGTAGCCATTGCGCACGGCGCACTCGACCTAGAAGCAGTAGTCAGGCCTTCCATACCAGCGAAATTGCAATTAATGTGACGTACGGCATGCTCGACCTCTTTGGGCTTTGATAACCATGTCCCGAGACCGATCTGGGGGATGGGCTTTCCGTCTGAGAGGGTGAGGGTCTTTCCGAGTGACATTGTGGTGGCAGAAGGGATAGAGCAGACGTGTCCTTTATCGTCCTTTAAATACTTGTGGTGGAAGAATTAGCCCAGAAGCCTCCGAACGGGAGACGGCCCGCTGACCGGGCCGTCCCAGGAATCGAATCGAATGTGTCATGCTGAAGGTTAGCAGAAGCTACGCGAAACATCTGAGTGCTGGAACCCTCACTATGTTTCAGCTCCTTTATATTTACAAATTGATTGAGCCAACGGAACGCTGTTTGGAACACAGGGTGCCGATCAACAACCACGTTCGAGAACGTGTCTAATGAACTCTATTATAACCACCACGACATACGTTCGGGCGCCAGCTGAGAATCGCTGGTCCTAGTCACGATTCTACCTAAAATACCCGACAATATACCCTATGTCGCCCCCACCAAAATCAAAAGGCCCAGTTGCCATGGGCTACGAGCGGAAAAAGCGGAATCTCACAGCGATACCAATAACTTCCCCTGTGGCATCGTCCAGTTCCTCCAACTTTTACCACTTCACTGATGCTGCCGCCTCTCACTCACAGCGCCCCCCTTCACCACCAGCGTCCGCCTACTTTCCTCTTCTCTCGGCGGACTCTCAGGCTAGGCTGCGGCCTACAGCGGATGCGGAAGCACACTTTGCGTATAGCACAACTCTGCGCCGTCATCATTCAGACGGCGCCGCCCTCAATTCCACTACAGACTTTGCCGCCGCCGTCAATGCCGAAGCTTCAAGTCTCTGGTCGCGCGCTGTGAATGTATTTACTGGCCAACAAGGCCCAGAGTATCGCAGTCTAGAGGGCGGGCGTGTCACACCTCCTGTGGCCGCAAAAGAGGAGAAGCGGGATACTGTGTCTGCTAAATTTGCCCATTATACTGTCGAGGTATGGTAGCCTTCCCTTCTGATGCGAGCTTGATGGGCTCATGCAATTAGGATACCATCGCCTATTTTAGAACATCTTCTACGCATGGCTTAATTCACTCCGACATTGCACATCTACGCGAAACCCATGGATATAACGAATTTTCAGTTTCCACTCCTGAACCACTATTGCTCAAATTCGCAAAGACCATTTATGAAAGCCCTCTTATTCTCTTACTGTGCGGTAGTGCCACAGTGAGTGCGATAATGGGGAATATTGACGATGCGGTCAGCATCACTGTAGCTGTCCTCATTGTATTAACGGGTAAGCTAATCCACTCCGTGTCTCATCTCTCTCTCAGCTCTTCGCGCAGTTGGTTTTGTTCAAGAAAGGCGATCAGAAAAGAGCCTAGAAGCCCTAAATAAATTAGTTCCGCATCATTGCCACGTTATTCGGTTTGTGATTACTCTGCTGCCGTAGCCGCCGACGATCTGACACCCCGGCTAGCGAGGGTGAAACAATCCATGTCCTTGCAAACGAACTCGTTCCCGGTGACCTTGTCAAATTTATTACAGGCGATCGTGTTCCCGCCGATATACGATTAACCGATGCCATCGACCTTGAGGTTGACGAGAGTAGTCTCACTGGCGAGACGAATGCGCGCAGGAAAACAGCAGAGATGTGTCAATATGATCTTAGCAATGGTCAGTCACATAGACAACCCGCTGCACTGGCAGATAGAACGTGTATCGGGTATATGGGGACCCTAGTACGCAACGGTACGTTACCGAGAATTAATTGCCCCCGATTATCGCTGAGAAGTTCACCCCTGCATAGGGAGAGGCTCTGGTATCGTAATCGCAACTGGAGCAGAAACGGAGTTCGGGGTGATCTTCTCCATGATGCAAGATGCACGTGTGCCTTGTGCAAGCCATCTTTTCTTAGCTGACAGGCTCTCAGGTTGAAGAGCGACGAACACTTTTGCAGCTTAACATGGACGAGTTAGCGAAGAAGCTGTCAATCATGTCCTTCGCTGTCATTGGAATCATCTGCCTGATTGGCGTACTGCAGCAACGATCATGGCTGGATATGTTCACGATTGGTGGTATGCGCATATACTCACAATCGTTGCGCTTCGGCTGATGCTGTGCGGATCATCAGTGTCATTAGCGGTGGCGGCCATTCCTGAAGGTCTGCCCATCGTGACTACTGTCACATTGGCTCTCGGAGTGCTGAGGATGGCCAAGCGTAAGGCAATCGTTAAGAAGTTACACTCTGTGGAGGCTCTTGGGTCTGTTTCCGTCATATGTTCTGACAAAACGGGTCGGTATCCTCGTTTATTATTACTATTGACCACGCTAAATCAAGTAAAGGGACGTTGACGAAGAATGAACAGACTGTTACTGAAGCTTACGCTGTCGACGAGATGATATCTCTTGACCCGTCGTCGGTGACGCCTTATGCTGGCACACTCTCACGCGCCATGGTGAAGACAATAGAAATCGGATCCCTGTGCAACAATGCCTCTCTTACCCGAAATGAGGATGGAATATATGTCGGACAATCCACCGATGTTGCTTTGCTGAATGTGCTCGACATTTTTGGACTTCCCGATCGACGCGGTGTATGTGCTCTTTGACTTATGTCAACAGATATCTTGATGCCCCCCTCGCAGACTTTCCAGCGACATTCAGAACGACCGTTCAATTCTGAGCAGAAATACATGGCCGTCAGTGGCGTACACACCGAAGGCTCCAACTCTCCTACAATCAATGTGAATGGCACCCCGCGGGAGACATACTATATCAAGGGCTCAATCGACGCGATCCTCGAGCGAAGCCGGTTCTATTACGTCAGCGACGACTCTACCCCCGCCCTCGACGCGAACACGCGCAACGTCATCCTCTCGAAAGCGCACGCGACCGCCTCGCGCGGGCTGCGGGTCATCGCCATGGCCTATGGGTACGGATCCGTCGACGCGTCGTCGCCACCGTCCCGTGGAACCTCGCGCTCGGCGTCGCCCGCCGCACCTCCAGCAGATCCGCGGGAGAAGACGAATTTAGTGTTCGTCGGGTTCCAGGCAATGCTCGACCCCCCGCGGCGAGGCGTGGCGGACTCGATTGGGCTGCTGCAAGCGGGTGGCGTGCAGGTAGTGATGATCACAGGAGATGCGGAGCAGACGGCGCTGTCGATTGCGCAGACACTAGGGCTGCGTGTGGGGCGCGCTGGGGAAAACGCGGCGCGGTACTGTCTGACAGGCAAGGCGATGGATCAGATGACAAAGGCGCAGCTGAAGGAGCGTGTGGGGAGCGTGAGTGTGTTTGCGCGGACAACGCCGAAGCATAAGATGGCGATTGTGGAGGCGTTTCAGGCGAGAGGTGCGGTTGTGGCTATGACGGGTGATGGAGGTGAGCGTGTTTCGTAGTTCCCTGGATATTTTCTGAATGTTTTACAGTAAACGACGCCCCCGCGCTCAAGATGGCTGATATTGGCGTCTCGATGGGCAAGAGCGGTACAGATGTCGCCAAGGAGGCCGCCGATGTCATTCTTGTGGATGATAACTTTAGCACGATCCTACCAGCCGTCGAAGAAGGTATGTCTCGCTTGGACTTGTACCTTGTGCCAGGCTTAGGCATGTCATAGGCAAATCAATCTTCCACAACATCCAAAACTTCCTGTCGTTTCAGCTCAGCACTGCTGCTGCTGCGCTGACGCTTATCACGCTTAGCACTATGCTTGGCCTGAGCAACCCACTTAACGCCATGCAAATCTTGTTTATCAATATATTAATGGACGGTGAGTGCTTAACAAGCGCAGCAATACACGAGGGTTCATATGCCCTGCAGGACCACCCAGTCAGAGTCTAGGCGTGGACCCCGTTGACCCCGCGGTCATGAGGCGCCCGCCGCGAAAAAAGGACGCACCGATAATCACGCGCCGCCTGCTATACCGTGTACTGTTCTCCGCATCGTTGATCGTGATTGGCACGTTGTTTGTATATGTATTTGCGTTGTCGGATGATAATATGTCGCGGCGGGAGCAAACGATGGTGAGTCAATCAGGCTTGCATCTTTCAAAACTGGGTACCCCTCCTATATAAATGCACCCTCCTACCCCGCACAGGGCATGCGGGGTTGCTTCTAGGTTGGCAGGGCAGAGGGGTACATGCCCTGAAGAGTTAACTTCTAAGCTGATTTATTCCTGGCAGACATTCACGTGCTTCGTGTTCCTTGATCTGGTATCCGCTGTCCAGAACCGCGGGCTGGGATGTGGGCTGCTGCAGAACAAAATGCTGGTGACGACGGTGTCGATATCTGCGCTCACACAGCTTGCGCTGGTTTATGTGCCGCTGATGCAGTCCATATTCCAGACTGCAGCGCTGTCACTGATGGATCTGTCTGTGATCTTGGGGCTTGCTGCGACAAGCATGGCGCTGCATGAGGGGCGGCGACAGTATGAACGCCAATCATATGCCGACGAGACTTTTGCGACTGTTATGGAGGATCTTGCATAGAGATTATTTATCATGCTCTTAATTTTGGAGTGAACGTTGGATATTAGTTTTCTGCAGGGAACGTTGGATAATTTTCGGAATGGCACACGTGGGATTCCTCCTCAAGGCCATATGCTATAGCCCCGATTATGGCCTGGTCTTGGGAAGTGCCTTTGGATAGAAAAGTAAATGTATATAAATTTGAAAGAAAGATAGTCCTCATGGGAGAAGAACGGCACATGACCAGCGGTGAATGATCAGGAGCTAGTATATAGCCCGGCGTTTTGCTGTTGACTACAAACTAGAAGCTGCCCATTGCGGGCTCCAAATCTTCCTTGACTGCTACCAGCTTCCCACAGAGCTCTGGCCGGGGCTTTCGCTACACAGCTTTACGGTTCTTTGAGAACCACCACTCATATCAGACACACAGGAATCGTTCACGCGCAGAAGTTATATTCAAGACGGTGCCAGCTGGATATAGAGCTTGTTGCCAACGAAGTGCGTTCTTCTTCTGTCAAAATTCGCAATAGCTTTCGTATTTACCGGTCTGGGTGTATTCCAGGGCCCAGGCTTTGTATTCCACGTAGAAACGTCTGCTCCTGGCCCCATCAGCAAGGCCAAACGTGAATATAACGCAAGACGCTAAAGATACCAGGCTTTGGTATGGAGACTGAACGCGAGGCCATAGATATAGCTCCCTCAGAGCCTGTGACCCAAAAGCCTCGTTCTCGCCGCGTGGGGATGGCAAGCCCACCTTCTCAATTCAGACTTTCCGGCCTGATTTCTAGTCAATCAACTCCCCCACCATCACAGCCTTTAGCGTCTCCTCCACTCCCACCACGCTCCCCTCTTCGTCCAATCTCCCGTTCAGTAACCAGTTCCTCAGCGACGAGCTCAGAGGTTTCCATTCGCCCCAGGCCAAGTACTCCACCACCGACTTCGCCAGGCGACGACTTGGCAGCCATCGCGGACGCCTCCTTTCTCGCATTCCACATGCAAGACCACCTCGATTTCCCTACAATGATCGATGCTGGAGCTAGGCGCTCCGAGGACAGCCTCCTTTCTAAAACAAGACACCCTATTCGCCCCGAGTCGCCGCTCAGCCTCTCCCCAGACGAGGAGGGGAGCGCCTCTTCGTCCTCCTCCTCGGTCGCCCCACCACCGCAGACATCCACGATGTCAAAACGCCACCACGCACTTCACGAGCTGCTGTCCTCGGAACGGGCTTATGCTTCCGATTTGGCTCTGATACGTGAGGTCCACATCCCCCTGGCGTTAGGTATTTCATTCATTCATTTCACGTGTTGTTGCCTTATGAATTCAACGCTGGATATAGGCCAGAGTGTTCCGCTGCACAATGTGCCGATATCACCGCCCTACTCGTCGGTGTCATCATCGCGCACCGTGTCCACCGCATCTGATTCATCCAATCCTTCACTGGGTCCGCCGATGACACAAGATGATGCGAAGATCATCTTCGGTAATATTGCCGAACTCGCCATGTTTTCGGACATGCTCTGTGAGCAGCTTGAGGAAGCCCTCGGATCAGTTATTGAAGGAGGGCAAGGGGAAGACTGTGTTGGGGAACTGTTCTTGAGGATCGTGAGTCCTGCTACCCCTGCCTGAAATCCCAATTCCCGTTCTAAGCCTACGGGGGACAGATACCAGATCTCGAACGGCCATATAAACACTACATCACACGCCATCCAACGGCCTTGACTCATCTGCAATCACTTCCGACAACACCCGCACTAACAGCTTACATCGCACACGCGCAACACGTCGCATCTGCCCTGTCCCATGCTTGGGATCTTTCTTCCCTTCTCATCAAACCCGTACAACGGCTACTAAAATACCCCCTTTTGTTTGCTGCCATTCTCGACGAGACACCCGAATCCCATCCTGACAAAGAGAATCTGAGGCTTGCGCGGGCGAGATTAGAGGAAGTCGCCCGGAACGTTAACGAGGGCCGGCGGAGGGCGGAGGTTGTCAAAGATGTGCTCTCGTCGAAGAAAAAGCCGATGACTGTGAGCGTCTCGGCGTCCGTTAACCTAAGCAAGATGAAGAGCCTGCGGCATGGAAGCAAAGGGCAGGCGGCAGATGGGAACGGCGAGGCGGCAGAGGTCGAGAAAATGCAAGCGGAGCTTAAGCGCATCGACGTATTTGCGCAGCAGTTTGCAAAGAACGTGGTCGATTGGTCCAAAATGATGGGGAACGTTGTTCGGAGCTTGCGCGTGTGGGCGCTCAACTTCGGGCGGGTGATTGGTCTCTCGACAGATCAAGGCAGCGAGGCGTTTGACGCGTTTTTGGCGGTCGTGGAACAGCAGCTGATGCCGCTATGCCTGGATTTGGAGGCAGTCATCAATGAGAGGCTGCTAAAGGAGATCGCACATCTGTTGACGACGATGAACAAACCGCTAAAGCTGCTGGCTTCGATGAACGAGCAGGAGCCTTTTCACTACCATCTCCTGACCATGAATGTGTCGGCGAAGAACCGACCGCCAGCATCCCTCCTGTCCGCCTCCACCAATTACCTGGCTCTAAGAGGCCAACTTGCTGCCGAACTCCCACAATACTTGGCTCTTATGCATTCTGGTCTGGCAACGATCGTCCGCACCCTTGCCATGATCCAGACCGAGTTCTGGCGGGATGTACGGGATCGGTGGGCCGAATTGTGGGAGATGTTGCGGGTCGAGGGAGAGCTGAATGCCGGGCACGTGGAGACTGTGAACGTGTGGCGCGCACGGTGGGGTGATGTCGATGAAGTCCTAGGCATGCTCAATATCACGCAAGCGCGCAGACTCTACCAAGAGCCGACAAAGGCACCACCTTCGGCGGCTGTGCATTCGATGCTCTCGAGTTTGGAGCCCTCGTATTCTAAGCGAATGCATCATGTGCCTAATGTCCCTCCAAACCTTGACCCCATACATGCCCCATATGTATCCCAGCCATTTGCGCTTACGCCCTCGAAGAGCCGCACGCGCGGTATCAGCGACGCGTCGGCCAGCACATCTCGCAAAAGCTTAAACCGCCGCGCCTCGAACGAAAGCCTCCATTCAGGCAAATCCCCCAAAGCCAAATCGCCACGACGGTCACACCAAAACGAGTCACCGACTTATGGTGCCACAACACCGCCGTATGCTGGGCTGCCCCGCATGAAAAGTATGCCCCTCGATTCAGAAAAAGGCGGTGCCTCCGGTCGGCCCCCCAGAGATGGCGGGGACCCGTACCGCACGTTCGAGTACCAAAACTATCAGCAGGGGCCCCATCAGCACCAACAGCACCCGCCGCCACACGAGGAGCGTGGGCGCGTGTCGCGGAATCCGAGCTTCAAGCGGCGGTCCATGGCCGAGACGACGCGGCGCTCGTCCACAGGACGCCAGCGCTCGGGGTCCGTCAAGTCCATCACGTCGTTCTTCGGCACGCCTGGGGGGACGGCCCAGCAGGATGTGGCGGTGGAGGCGGTGCCTGCGGATCCGCGCACGCTGTCGAGTGCGCAGCGCGACAGCTGGGTCAGCAAGCAGGCGAAGTATGTGTGCCAGGTGATCCACCCGTGCAAGCCGCCCGCTGCAGTGTCGTACTTCAGCTTCCCGTTCTTCACGCTGATCGAGGGCGATCTGTACGAGGTGCTCCAGGAGGCGGGGCACCCAAGCATCCACCCAAAGCTCCCGCTGTATGTGGATGATGGCGAGGATTGCTTGTTGCTCTGCCGTGACGAGCGAGGGCAGGTCGGTTGGGCGCTCGCTAGTTTCTTGGAACCGTTGAGTCTGCCCATTTAACGGCGGCTCTCCCAGTATGTACCCTTATGATCTTGCGCCGCTATTGGAGGCCCCTTGCTGTCGCTCTGCTTTGTATATCTTCTATTCCCTGTTTCTTTTGTCTTTCCCACTTATATCCGGTTTCGTGTATGCTAGACTTTGTTACGAGTCCCTTTTCCCTCCTTGCTTTTGTATCAACCAGCAGCATTCTTTTATATTCCAGCAAACCACGCTACGTACTTGTTGGCTTTCACGCTCCGCCCCAATTTAATCAACGTATTCAAAGTATATACAGGATAGTTTGATTCGCGGCCCTGACCAAGAACGGGAAAAGAAACACCGGGGAAAACGTAAAACAAACATATCAAGATATAGCTGAAGGAAAGTATTATACCACAAACGTGTGCCAAGTCCAAAGGATCGATGCTGAAACTCAGCCTCGGAGAAATTCAGGGGTTGGAGGCTCGTGCGTGCGGGGATCCACTGCTTCCCCTCCAGCATCCAATGGCCAAAAAGTATTTCGGAACATGTTCTTGGGATCATAAAAATTCTTGATCTCGCAGAGACGTGACCAATTATGGCCGAAGCATGCCATCGTGCGCTCCGCGGGCTCGTGTCGACCCAGGAACTAAAAGCGAACATCGATTGAAAATGGATTTTGAAACAGAAAAAAATCTGCACGTACACTCGGGAAGGGACCGCCGACGTGGACAGGCTTAAGGGTGTCTGCAATCCACTGATCACAGCCGAGATAATAAGCAAGGGCGTAGATCTGATTTGATGGTACACATACCTCCTCCGCCGAATCAACACACCTATCGTCGATAATATCCATCTCCCATTGATGCAAAGCGGCGATTGTGAATGACGCCTCTCTCTGCGACTTGGGAACACACGTGTCTTCGAAATCGGCGATCGCCCCACCAGCGAGCTCAAATAGCCAGGCTATATTTTACTTCGGTATGGCAGTCAAGAAAAAGGTTGGTACATCAACTCACTGCATCCAACAGGGGTGTCCGCGAATTGCATAACCGTCTCGTTGATGATGTCGTCCGGAAGGGAAGATATCAGGGCAGAGCGAATGAACCATTGTCGCCCGGCTGATTAATAATGCGATTCATTTATTGGCCATAAAACAATGGGAAAGTGCAAATAAAACACACCTTTACCACGTAGAACTTGGGCTACGCTATCTTGCTGATGTAGGAAGCTTTTCTCGTCGACCTCATTAAGCAGGCAGCTCTCGCCATCCCAGGAAGAAATGGCCGCAAGGTATTCTTGGCCCTTCTCCTTGGGTCCTACGTAACAAATCTGCACAACCATCAAAGAATCTTTACCGGCTGGGCCTGCTGTCAACAGAACATTCGCGTAGAGTTCTCGTGGAGCCCCTTTGACACAATCACGGAAATGTTTGATCAAAGAAGGCGCTGTCGCCTTATTGAAACGACTGTAAGGTAACGATTAGATAACGGAATAGTCGAAAAGGCGATAGTGTGACGCACTAGATTAGATTTCCTGCGAAGACAACGGGGACTGGGTATGCTTTAGCTTTGTATCGCGTCGCAACCCCCAGCACAGAGCCCGCTCCTCGGAGAGCCCACCAAAGGTCTAGGTTATCCCAAGCATGAGTATCTCAAAACTTTTCATCAAGATAGTAATCCTACCAGGATGTTCATTTTCGCTGACGATCAAGATCCGTCCATCAGCCAGAACCATTTCAACTTCCACCAAATTATCAATACTCAATCCATGTAAGCGGGCCAAAAACCCAAAACCGCCTAGAAGCATGATGGATGACCCCACGGGGTGCGCCGCACTACAGCAAGACAACGTCACCATTAGCCCAAATTCAACTACGTTATGAGACACGCTTCTCAGATAGGGTTACTTACAATGGAACATGATAAGGAATGCCGTCGCCAGTCCCGGAAAGATAATGCGCTTCGAGTTTATGGCATGCCGTATAAGTGTCAATCTCTTTCTGCCTCATGCCAGCCCCAAAGGAAACAAATGCGTGTGGATGGATCGGCTCAGCCTGTGACGGCATACCCATGTGGGCGAACGGCCCGCTTGCATTCGCAAATGCGACACTCGAGCTTGGGCCCCATGATCCCATCATGGCCCCGTGTGGGGTATACGCAGACTGCACAACCGTGGGCGGCGGGACTGGAGGAAAGTTACTAGGAGAATCGAGATAGCCGAATGGATCGGCATTTGTGCGAGGTGGCGGCGGGCGTGCCGCACGAACTTCGCCGCTTTCACCACCGCTTGCGGAGGGAGATGGGCTCGTGGCATCCGTAGAGTCGGTAGATACTCCGCGCGAGCCTCGTGATTCGCTAGACGCGTAGTCCGATGGCGAGAATCCTGAGTTGTCAGAATCCTGAGAAACCTGACGTCCTATTGGAGCAGTCGAGGACGAAGAGGCGAATGTGAGGTCTGTGTCAAGGCGGCGCCGGATAGGTGGGGATGGACCATCCTCTAGGGTCGGGCCCCGGAGGAAATTGGCGACAGCATAAGAGGCAAGATCATAAACGCGAAGTTCAGCATCATCTCGGCGACGCTTTCCACTGTTCGAAGACGAGCCTACGGCACTTTTGCCTTTGCTGTTGGCAGGCGCTACATCACGGAGGCTCATGAAAGAGCCATCAGCGCGGGGTATTTCGATATCTACTTCAACGAGCTTGCTTAGATCGATTATAATATCGCCCCCAATAGCCCAGCCGGCTGTGCCATAGCCTCCAGCTTTGACCGATGGAGATAGCGCATGTTTCGCGCAAAAGAGAACGATTCTGCCCGAGCATTAATACCCCCGCATAAACAGAAACCTCGCATGCCTACTTGCTGACATCCGCTGCGTCCAACGGACAGACAACGGCCTTTGCGGACGTTTCTACATTCCCATTGAAAATAGTCGCATAATCTGTAAAGCTAGGGAATTTTGATGCATTTTGAAAAGATGCTAGCAGTACGCTTGGTGGTTACACACCTAGGTGAGTCACGCAGATACACTTGTCCTCTGCATATGGCCCCTAATTCTTCATACAGTTCCTTTGTAAGCGATGGAGACATGGTGCGCAGATACGAGTGAGGGTGAAAGATAGAGAGAGTGAGATACAGGATATAGTCAACCTTTTATAGATTTTGAAATGAAGTAACTGAAGCATAACCGGGGATATCGGATCACCAGGCACGCCACATGTTTAAAACCCCGCGAACGTTGATAGATCGGATCGGCACAGTGTGCACTACAGAATAATAGAAAGCCCCCAACCTGTTCATTGCAGCCCCAAAAACAAACAAAATTGCCTGCGGTGCCCACCGTGTCTTCATCTCCGCTCCGGTTCTTTTCTCCTAATGCGTGAGATTATAATGATGGACAGCCCGAATTGCTACTTTGAACCCTCATTTCTGCGAAGGTCGGTACATATTCTGCGGATGAATTACGTCCCAGTGAATTTTGCCAATACACTCAGCGCATAACTGCCGTTAACGACTCTCTGGATCTAAATATCACTCAGGCTTGCTTATCCTACCAAGGGACTGGTGGCGTCTCAATTTACACACCACTAACCGTTACCCATCCAAAGATACTATACGCCAACGAACACTGTATCAGGTGCATGCTCAACTGAGATTTGTGCTGATTATTGTATTTACGGGCTACAACAGACCCCTATTACTGTGTACATGAAGGTTCTTCGAGACTTGTAAATTACCCACTCCACCAGCGCTCTTCTCCGCGTCCGAACAAACTTAGTACAAGCATGTGTACAGAATCGAATGTAATTAAGGGTACTACAATGAAGAAGCTGCACCTCTCCCCCTAATTTTGCTTCTAGCATCCAGTACTTAACTAGATGCTGACGGTGATTTGAGCAAGGAGCATGTCTGAATAAGTTTTCATCCATTCCTTTAGCCCGGAGTCCCGTTTCAATGCCGTTACAAGGTGTGTAGGTGCCTGGGGTGCCTGTGTACCTGACACCACTGGGCAGCCGTTCAAATCAAATTCGGGTCTGCTGCATGTTCGTAGAGATCAAGAGATTCCGCCACGGCGATCATTTTTAATTCAAACTTTGTGAGGTGAGGCACGCAAAAACCAAGTAAACAATACGCGCCGGAAGCGCCTTGAACCTCAAAAATCCAACTTTGTGACCTAACGATCATCCATGTGGTGGCCCCAAGGTGGGCAAAGCCTTGTTCATGGCGTTAGAATTAAAGACCAGCTCCGATAGGTGCAGAAGTGGACGAGCCGAAGGGGGTGTCGTCAAAGAAGGTTTATCATCTCTGCCGGTCGGACACGAGCCCTAATAATTTGGCTTGGCAAAAATGTTTCCTACAATGTTAGCGTCTTCTCACGTCCTCCCAATGAGAATTGAATGGCTGCTGCAAGAACATTCATATCGCTTGTCAGCCAGTCAAATTTTCAGGATGCATAACAAAAACCTCTGGCAATGAACCTATCACCTCTTTGAAGCATAAGTGGGGTGGCCGACCAGTACGTACTGTACAACTCGAGTAGCCATTTATATTATCGGCTGCTAGTGCTGCACGCCCAAACAATTAATTCAAAGTTACACAAATGAAAACGTAACATAAGCCCCGTTTCGCAGCTTGCCAAGTTGCCGCCTGACCTCCACAGCCAAGCTACGTTTCACTGACCGAAGCGATCAGTACGAAATAACCGTTCCTTATCTGGAATTACGTACGTTAACGGAGGGTTGCTTGTGCCGGACCCACTAATGGTCATTTTCGCAACCTTGCCATCCGCATCTTGGATTTCAACCTCGATATCTTGGCCATGAATAGTTTCATCCCCAGCACCTTCACCAGACTCTACGGTGGCCTCTTTTTCCGAGCCCAAGTTCATCACTTGCACCAGCCACTGCGCCCCTTCCTCCCAACCCACCAGTTCAGCTTCCGCTAGTGGCGATCGTCCAGCCAAATTTTTCACATCAATTAGATCAATGCCTGGCCCAGCTGGGAACTGGACCAGTGCCTTCATGACTTCAAGATGAGAGTTGAGGGCAGCCCAATGGAGTGGCGTCGATCCTGATTGGTTTGAGGAGGATAGCAGGGGGGGCGGTACGATAGGCAAAAGAAAATTTAGGACGTCTGGGGCGCATCTTGCGAAAGTCAGGTAGCGTCTTTAAAAAAGAAGGGCAATGCTCACCTATATGGCCGTTTCCACAAACCATATGAAGGATACAGTTGCCGTTCTCATCGCGAACATCCGTAAGCGATTTGTTGCCATATAATTGCACGAATTGTTGTATCTCCTCGAGTTCGCCGTATCTGCATGACAGTAGGAGCTCGCTGTTCTCGTCGGCGGTGGGAGCCATGGTGGATAACCAAAGAGGAGTTTCACGTGGAGTTCAAAAAAGCCCAGATCGATCAGCGAGTGCCAAAAACGGATTCTCCTGGACCTTGAACGTTCGTTCTCTTTCAAACCAGTAGAAACACAAATGGGACGAAAGGTGATCTCAAATTTGGTTATCTGATGCGTGTTACCGCTATTTCTGGGGGAAATTCCTTCATTGGTCGCTAATCTTTTGCTTGGAATGCAGTTTCAGATTTTCCCAGCACAGCATATGTGGCAGTTTCGTTCAGAATCATGTGGTGTATGATCATATATTGGCGCGGCGGCCTCTGGAGTTTTGTATCGCTTCCTTCCTGGCGAGATCCTAGTGGCTTTGGCGTTCCCAGAGTGATCCCTATTCCATGTCACACACATCGCCCGCGACCTATCTGGTGTGGTCGCTTCTTTCATTACTGGCAAGTCTCTTGGGCCCGATCCACAATAACTCTCCCTTTACTGGCCGGTTGAATTTTAGCTGGGGTGCTTCTTGCTTTTTCATTTGTGGTCGTTTGATCGGTTCAAATGCCTGAGGTGAGATGAGGATAGAAATATGGGTGGACTTCGCTCACCGTTTGAGCTACAGATGGGGTAGCGGTCCAACTTCTGGCGCTTTCAAGCGCGTCATGACTGTGAGTGCATTTGTCTCTTATTGCACGAGTACTACAGCTGCCCCATCTTAAGTATTCATATATAACTTGCCTCCCGCTTATATTGGTTTATTCTGTCGGGAACGCCGTCATCAAATACCAAGAAGGCTTTATCACCCACCCCAAGCTCGGCGGTCAGTATAAACCCATCCAATAAACACTTTTATTCATCAGAAATAGTCATTCCTAAACCATACGAATTATGGGGGAAACCTGCGAGAAATGCAATATTTCCCCTTATGTTGATGTTTTCAATCTCATGGAGTTTGGAGATGTGCGTGGCTTTATGTTTAGTACTAATCGTTAAACCGCTATCCTCTGGACAGGGTCACACATTTAGAGGGTACGCCATTTAGAGGATCTCCTTTTTAGTTTGCTTAACTTGAAACTAGAGTTGTGCTTTTGGCTTTTCCTGGTTAATGCTAGCTCAGCGCATAAAGGGTGGTTCCGAAGCTTATATTTCAAGTCATGGATAGTGGGGTCTGCCATTGCCGTTGCGTATATGCCCCTCATTACTATTTTCACACGATCGGACCCACTCAAGGTGTGTATCTTATTCACCATGTTTTATGATTTTGTCTAACTTCAGAACAGAGCGAAGCATACACTTTCCTGGCGGGCAGCATGGGCAGCCTGTCCATCACCTTATGGTCCCTCCCAATTCTGTGAGTGTAGCCCATACTATCCATATTATTTGCTTGTTTACTACCTGTCAATTGTAGATGGACTTTCCCTAGTTTCTTAAACAGCTTGGTACGGGTTTTGCTGTTTTTCAGTCAGACCATCAGTTTGATTTTTAAGATAGCGCGGCGAAGGCGTTGATATCAACACCATCATTCGCCTCACCAAATTCTCGGAACTAAACGTAATCTACAAGTTGGAATATGACCCTACACATACTTATGTTCATTTTATCAGACGATCCGTGTCACTTTCCGATTCCTTTTTACTATCCCCCTTCTCATATTGGGCATCGATGGTGTGCGTCCCCACCATCACGTCAATGAGAGCATGCTGCTAACAGGTGAATATATATGCACCTTCTTAAGCAAAACTTACATTACAAAATAGATCTCCTTGGTTTCCTCTCTGGGTTTGGGGTCGTTGTATCTTCGGGCATCACCCTGGTGGTAAGCATCTCAACAGACGCGCACATCCATGGTTAAATTGCCACTCAGATCTTTTTCCCTCGCTCCATCGAGGGTGAAATGGCATTTAGGGACGCGGAAAAGAAGCGTAAACGCATACGCTCCGGCCGTACCACGAGTGTGTTTGCCAGTCGTACGTCGCGACAGCGAGCGTCATCCGCAATGAGTCCGAGCTTCGGGACACACCCCACCTCACCAGTAAAAAATCAGTATGACCTTCAGGGCGCTGACTATTGCGGGGACGCAGAAACTACTATATCTCCTGCGAAGCCGAATAGGGCCTTGTTACACGACGAGGAGCGTGACGCCGTGCCTGAAAGTCTGCCACCACTCCGCCCCAATCGAAGGCGAGGCAAGGATGTCGAGATAGGTAGCATCGCAAAAAGAAATATACCAACGCACCCCTCCAATGTAAATTTTTTAGTGCACAACTTCACTTCACCGATTAGTGAGTGCTTTCGCCCAGCATCGCCTGACCCCGTCTCTTATTCTCTCCCACAGATGTTGCAGATGCTGCAGATGCCGGTAACAAGTGACTATGACCGCCATTTCCTGCACACATCCTTTGGACTATTTACTTATTACTATATAACACATTCATTATTATATCACATGAACTGTAGCATATCCTTTCGAACTATACCTCCAGAAATTTTACCTATGTCTGATAGTCGCAACTCTGCTTGCATCGATGTTTGTTTTGTAGGATGATGACAAACTCTCCCAAACTCCACAACGTCAGTCGGTTTCCGAGTCCTGGCCTCTTCCCGAGTTCTCGCTGCCTGTGATGATCATCCAGAACGCCAATTCATCGCCAACGTCGACTTCAAACTTGCCTAGTTACTATTCGCTCACACTGAATTCAACCTGAGCTTGCTGGTGCCACTGGCTCCCGTCAGCCCTGGCAGCGTACAACTGGAGTAATGCGGGATTGTTCGATTCCGCATTTATTGTTAAGTGTACAAAGGTGATGGTACAGGACACCATTATGTCAACATTCGAAAGGATTTAACGTGCACTTGGTCAGTCCGTGCTGATTAGCACGGACCTAAGCCCAAGGCCCACGACAAGGGGGCACGAGGAAGGAGCAATACCTAATCGCTCCCACCTTCCTTGGGGGAGGAGAAACACACCTCATGCTTCATATATATCCTACATCGGTTGTTGGCAATGTTAGCAGTGGTACGCTGGTGAGGATGTTGTCGAATGGGAAAATGGATGATCGAGGAAGCGTACGGTGATAAACGATCGCTGGAATACGATGTCGATAACGTCGATTGCTGAGCGTGGGGGTTATTGAATGGGGAAGGGAGAGATGTCGGGTAAGGGGAAATGATTCGGTCTGTCACAGGTTAATGAACATGGTAATACCTTGCCATTGGCCTCGCTAGAATTCACAGGTCAATTCAAGGCCACTCACATAGTCTCTGTCCACGGTAGAGTCGGAGTGCTGAGGGAGAGGAGGGGGAGGTGGAAGGGGAAGAGGGATATGGGTGGATCTAATGACCGGTTGGCGTGTCTAAGGTATGGTGAAGGGTGCCTCGATGGTTGGGGGAAGAAGGTGCATCGTCAACATTAACAAACATCCGCAAAAGTAATTCGGGTGAGGGTGGTTGACAACTCACCAAGATCCCTTGCCGATAACTTGTTTAGCTTTCTTTGCCTTTGTAAACGCGTACGCGAATATGGCCAGGGCGCTTAGGCGAGATGGGCCGTGCTTTGTATGAACTCTATCTGTCAATGGGTAGAGTCGTTGGGTGGTATTATGACACGCTCATCGTGGCGAGATGGAGGTGAAGGCAATACGGTGGCGATGACTTGTACCATCTAGCGCAAGTAGCAAAGGCGAACTGGTATCCATGTGTCAAACCAGTGCATCACATCAATGAGGCGGGATGTATGGTGATTGCCATGGGTAAAGGAACGTATAAGAAGAATCGTGCAATAGGATATTTAAGCAACTGCCAGGGGGGCTGACTGTATGGTCGTATTTGCGTTATTCTCCTAAGGATCGGCAAACATAGATGAATATTGGCCAGGATCGATATGGGGTGGCTGACAACATTGAAATACCGTAGGCTTGAGCGATATTTCCTGCGGATTAGCTAAATCTGGGACAAACCTCTTATGCAATGCATTTTCGGCGAGGCGATTATTCGGCAAGTTAAGAGACGCGCCCCCTTGCGTATACCTGCCAGTGCATACGCCTTGGAAGACCAAAGGCGATTCATACTTAGGTCATAGGGCAAGAAAATACGACGGCTGGTTGGAAACCTGGAGGAGTCACCACTCAAGGCTCGGATTTCAACGGAGGAGATCTCAGAAATACCAACCACTTCGTAAACTTCTGCTGTAATATTGACTGGTAGGGATCTAATCATAAACCAGAATGTTGTCAGTTCATCACCATCATGGACCTACAAGTCCCGATTTGGTTACTTATACGAACCTCACTCGTACGGTCTGCGCTGCTTCGTTGCTGTTATAGTTAACGGCCGGTTCTATTCGCTTCATTCGCTGGCACGTTTTGTAATGGGCGGGAGTAGGTGCCACCTTAGTAACTAAATGGCTCGCTTACATAACTGGCCCACCCGTAGAAATTCCAACGTTGAAGTTGGGCATCTCTACTATCTCCATCCAGTATGACTATGTCTACAGATACAAAAAAGGCTCGCCACACTCAACGCACAACGGTCAACATCTGGAAGCCTTCTGATGGTCATGACTTTCCTTACTTCCCGAAGCTGATGCGTGTCAGGAAACTGATGAAAATGTTTGTTGCACGGACCGTCGCTAGGATCTGCGTCTTCTTATAGGGCACGCCTGACACGACCACCTGCTCAAATGGAAGGACGAATTTGTGTTCTTCCGAAGAAATTGCCCTCCTATAAAGGATGCCTGCGCCCATCGCTTCATCCTGGCTCTGGACAACTATACTAGCCTTAGGATGATACGATCTACGTTGATTGTTTTTTTGAATGCCTTGGTTCTTACCAAGGCAGCCAGCGTTTCCTCTACACCAGCGCAGACCTTCCTTGGCATAGGTGGCTCAGGGGCATGGTGGCCTAAAGATCTCTACCGCTTTCCGGAAGTCACCCGGCAGAACTTGTCCTCATTGCTCTTCTCGCAGGATGGGCTTGGGCTCTCTAGCTATCGTTACAACATAGGCGCAGGAGGCGTCAACGTCTCCAACCCAACCCGCGCTCCTGAGACGTTCTATCTCAGCCCAGGCACATACAACTTCTCTGCTGATCCCCAAGGGTCCTACTTTCTTCTGGAAGCCTCAAAGCGCGGAGTTCCATCCCTCACGGCATTTGCTAATAGTGCCCCTGCGAAGCTTACGTCTGGTGGCGCGAGTTGCAATGGTGGATTCGTCACTGGTATACCCCGCATGATATCATGTTATAATCAACCATATTAAAACATCCATTTCTATAGGAACTGGGGTGGCCTACGGAACATACCTGGTTGATGTAGTTTCACACTTCAGAAGTCAAGGTGTCAACATCAGCTACATTTCTCCCATGAACGAACCCGACAGTAACTTTGGCCCGTCACCATGTGGCCAAGAGGGAATGCAGGTTGTGCCCAACCAGTCAGTCAACAGCGTGCCGCTCAGTATCAAACGGTCCACATTTGACCTCCCTTGCGTAGGCGAGCTGAAGTCGTTAATGGTCTTTATAGCGCCTTGGCGGCGAAAGGCCTGACATCAACTGTAGGTATAATAGCTGACGAATCTTCATCACTGGGGAATGCTGTAAATGGATATGGGTCATGGATTTCACAAGTCGCCGACAAGGTATGATCCGGAGTTACTCCCAGGACCGCATGACAGACTCTCGCGCAGGTTGCCGCAGTAGTACACCACACATATGACTTCCCTACCGACGCAAGCTATACCAGTTATATCAGTACCGCGAAGCGTTTGTTCCTTGGAAAGCTTACATGGATGTCGGTGCGTCTAAATTTATCTTTATATACAGTAGAGGATGAATCGACCCATGTTAATGAACAGGAAGTTTGCTGTTCTCTTGGAAATGCGGATGGCACTGGAAAAGGTTGGTCAGGAGGATACGATCCTACGTATGCCCTGACATTGATCCTGCTTAACCTTGCCCACTAATGAACATCAGAATTAAGAATGCTCTCATGTTCTCGGGTTTGGTGTTTCAAAGCCTGGTCCTCGCTGGCGAGCCTCATTACGATGTAACTTTTGGTTACTTTCCACAAGTCCATGACGGTGCTGATACGTCTCTAGTTCTGGACACTCGTATCCAACCGTAATCCAGGTCGCGTTATCATGGTTCTCTCAAGCTGACGCTCGTCATTTATATGTAGAGCTTGGTTGCTCTCCTCTGAGCAGTGCTTCGTGCTCGACAACACCGAACTCGAATGGATGGACTGTAATGCGTGCATCTTCCTTAATTAAACACCTGGCAAGCCTGACCGCTTCTATAGGACGGATTCATCTACTATGATCCTTCCTACGCAACAAATAAGAACTATCAGCTTTGTGAGTGCACGAATTCAACAAATTTATACCCTCCATTAATCAAGGTCGTGTCCCCAGACATCAACAAACGTTTTTACACATACAAACATTTCGGAAACTTTGTCAAACGTTTGTTCGGACCCATACTGCAACTTTTATTGAGATCTCAAACGACTTGACCTTAGCGGGAACTCAGCGGCGCCCAATCGTAGGTACCGATGCCAGTAAATTCACCATGGCGGTATCCTCGCCCTCAAACTACTATATCCTCGCAATGAACCCCAATGCGACCGACTCGCCGCTAAGCCTGTCGTTCCCGGATGCTGCCTGCGCAGTGACTGGATGGCGAACATCTGCGAACGAGGATTTCGCCCAGATCGCTGCTGCCACAAAGCAGGGGTCTGGTTGGCTGCTGCAGCTGAAAGCGTCGAGCTTGACAACCTTTGTGTTCAACAGGAGCTCGTGTTGAGGGTTCAGATCAATGTGTACAATGTAGTGTTGTTATGGGGTGTCTAACAGAAGCAGAAATTGTGAATTACATGGAGCCTGGTTAGGGCCACGGTGGAGCAGTTGTGGATTAGGACAATTGACTGTGTCCGTAGGTAAATAAAGGTCTTACGCTCTTAGCAGGAAATCAGGGACTACAATGATTCAACACGGGGGCAAACGCAGTTGATACTCAAGCCCTGCCATCAAGGGGTCGGTTTTGCACGTTGTAACAGTATGCTCGATCATGCTCAGACCGGCAAGGGAAGCGTATTGGCTCTGTGTATCTCCATCTATGTCCGGGGCCGGTTGCCCAGTGGACAGCGTAGCAGCATCCTGCTGTGGTTCCACTGACATACCTGATATCATACAAGTTTTTGGGAACGTTTGACAATAGTCTAGTAGCAGTGGTTAAAAAGAGTGAATGTCTTTAGCCCAGAGTTCATTCAGACATACAAATTATTCATATAAGCCAGGCTTCCTAGCCACCCAAAATTCTGCTCTATATACGCAGCGCATCATCGCATCCTCATCACCGGTGTACTCGCACTCTACGGTTCTCCTGCGTTCTGGACCATCCGACAGCAAGACAAAACCGATATCCTCCACAGCTCGCAGAAGCTCATCAAGACTCAACTCCACCTTCGCCTGGCCACCCCCTGTCCAAAGCAGTGGTCCAAGATTTATCCAAGTTCCTCCAGGGCGCAAGAGGTGGTAGATATGCTCCATTGTCGCAAACACGTTTATGGCTGTGTCGATGAAGAATAGTGTCACGATATAGTCGTATCCGGTGTCTTGTTTTTGGGGTGGTTGTGTTTTCGACCAGAACATTGAGGTCTTATCCACGTCCGTTTTAGTGTCCAAAGGAACTTGTACTGTGAGGAAGTCAGCTTCTAATAGTCTGAATTTGGGTCCTATGCGGGGTATAACATCGGGAAAGTTGATAGATCGGAAGAGGGAACCGTTGGATCGTTGATGGGAGAACCAATGTGAGTATGGTCGCAGGGTATGTTCATTAGTACTTGTAGTCGTCTCCGTAGATAGTATATAGCGAAATGCCAGATTCATGAAGAAGGACAGCTCATTGGCGGAGGTGTCAAAACCTGTGAATGTGGAGAAGTTAGCACATGGCGCTGCTTGGCGGCGTTCAAGTTTGCACCTACCGAGTTGAGAGATCTCCCAAGCTAATCTGCCTAACCCGCACCCTGGAACAAGGACTTTCTTCTGGTCCCGACTTTCGGATGGAATAGTATTGAGCAGGTCCAGAATTGGCGCAAAAATCCTTCCTCGCTCCTGAGCACCTTCAAGGCTCCAATCCCGTACGAAGTGCTTCAGGGATTCTCTGGCCCGTCCAAGGTCAGCAGAGCTGGGTGAAATATGGGGCGTTGTGTTCAAGGACGGAAAATCCTGCAACGCCAGCTCTGCAATACCATCTGCAATGGTCGTGTTGAGTTCAGTAACATATTTGAGCTTGTTAAGCTTCTCAGGATAGCCGATCCGACGGCCAAGACGTTTGTGAGCGTAGCCCATGGATTCATACGACCTGAGCATTTGGGCTAGCTCATTTGCGGAGATTTTGGCATATTGCGCGTAAGTGAAATACGCGCGCTCGAGGGAGAAATATGGGTGGGTGGAACGGTTTCGGGGGCTCAAAAGCTCGCAAATGTCACTCCATGAGAAAGATGGAGAGAGTCTATAACCTACAAGGGCAACGGCCAATGGGAAGAGGCAAGCCAAAACGACATCGAATGTGGCAGTCGCTGGAGGGGACATCCGAGTTGGCACCGCCACCAAGGCCACCCATCACATTTCGCAATTTCTCAAGACTGGGTCATATATATACACAAAGATCTCTACAGCCTTACCCTACAAATCAGATTAATTCCAAGCCTTCTGGGCAAAGAGGCCTAGGGCAGCGTTAGCCAGAACAGGGCTATATAGACTGACATCTGCTGTCGTGAACTTCTTCGCCGTTTGGACAGAATTTAAGATTCCTAGGAGCTGTGTCTCAATGAAGTCAACAAAGACCAGATCAATGGGAGTATCATCCGTAACGTTAGGGGGATGCGAGCCAATGAAGTCTGGTGTTGAGAAGAATGGAAGCGGGGCGTGCGGCACATCATCGCCAACGCCGGGACAAGACTAGATTAATACCTCGCTCAATTAGAGCGCTCGAAAAGGGGAGAAGAACTCACATCATGGGTGACATATCCCAAGGTCAAATTCTTCGCCGCTCGCTTCTCTTCGCCGCCCCTACGATCCATCTCCTCGAGCCACCTCCTGAACTTGTGGTCAACGTAGCCACGACCGTAGAGTGCATTCTCCCTCTCTTCCAAGCTCCGCTTGTTATCTGCGCCTTCATGATTTAGAGTACGCAGAACCGTATTCGCAGCCCCTGCGGAAACGTTGGGAATGAACAAGAACGAGTCCGCGAAGGGTGAGACTGTCAGTTGATCATTTTTCGTAAAAGGGCCCGTGAATATATTGAAGCGTTGTGACCCAGAATTAGTGATCATCAAATTTGGGATCGATGCTCGTGTGTTATTAATTGCAAGTGCAACAGGGACAGCCTATAAGTTTGTAGTCAGTAAGGGCAGATATATGCACACCGAATTGCTTACATCTTCAATGAAGAGAGACAACAGGGAGTTGTTGGAGGGATAGGGGACTCTGCAACGGATTTTAGTTTCCATGGAGTATACAATATCTGAGAACTCACTGGTCAATGGTGAAGTCCTGGGGGGCTGTGCCAAATTCAAAATTGAGGTCAAACTTGGTTGATAGTGCATTGAGGCCTTTGGTGATAGCTTCACCACTTGCGGTGTCAAAATTGGAGCTACGCCGTCCTGTGTGAAACTAGGGCATTTCAGCCTGTGGGATGGGGTAGAATGTGTCGCAGTCGAACTCACCTCGTACGTGACGCGGTTGGGATCCAAATATCTTCGACTGAATGTAATATTCTTGCGGCTTCCCTTTTTATCCAAGTTTGCACCTGACTCAATCGTCAACAACTTGTTCGGGCCTCCAAGTCAAATGTTCCCGACGTACTCAACCAACCTGTCGAGACAAAGAGGTGAGCGAAAGAAAAAAGGGCCGATATCGGGAATGAACTCACCAACAGTTTCCATATAGCGACCGCTTTCGAGGGACATCGATCGGCCATCCATTTGCACTTTGACTGAGTTAATATCGATCGGGGGAGGAGTGAGATGCATTCCAACTTACAGCAATCGCGGATGTGAGTGTGACCTGTACAACATTGTTCATATTCCTCACTGCTGAAAGGCAACTACTCACCACCCAGAATGATAATAGGAGTCAAAGGATGAACAGCTCGTACAGCATTAAATACCAAAGGCCCTGCACGGAAAGATGGGGTTATTGTAGACCCGCTGGACCACAGCAAAAGACCTACAATTATCACGCGATACTGGCATATGCCTAGCACAGGTAAATTCAGATATCTGGCAAATGCAGCAAGGACTAAAACCAACCCCACAAGCAGGAAGAAATCAGGTTCTTCTTTAATGGCTTCCGCAAACTGCATTCCAAAGTACCAATCAGAAGGATTCGAGACCATATAGGAAGCTATCGCACCCAGGCCTCCTTTAACATATCCTCCACCTTTTGCACGAAGGTATTGTCGTCGTTGTCTGTGAAGTCATACAAAACACCAAGAGATGTCACTCTCTTGCCTCTGGTTTACAGAGTGGGGTTGTCAAGGGACTGATCAGGACTTAAGAGATGTGCAGTACTCACTTCCGAGTCTTAAATTTGGCAAATTGGCCTTCGATTTACGCTCATCAGATGGAACGAAGTTACGGAAAGAGGCCAACACATACTTCCCACTGGTACGGTCGTAGTTCGTTGATGCTCGTCGACAAGGGTGATGTTCACGTTGGACGAGAGATAGCGCCCATTGAACCTAGGTGCAAAGTTCTTGTGCCTAACCACTGCTCAGCATACCATGACTCCAGGAAGCATTGCTAACTCACATATCAAGTGTGTTGTTGTAGATATATAGCTCATGGCTAAGCACATTCCATTTAACAATGAAGGCCAGAAAAAGCATCCTACTG
This sequence comes from Phaeolepiota aurea, assembly GCA_036937095.1. NCBI lineage: Eukaryota > Fungi > Basidiomycota > Agaricomycetes > Agaricales > Squamanitaceae > Phaeolepiota > Phaeolepiota aurea. Next base: position 30,545 of record JASFDG010000115.1, read on the forward strand.
ACTTTCCAATAGCAAGTACATCATAAGGCAGCTGCTTGAAAAACTCATTCGCCTATGGAACGTGTTAGTGGTTAACCAAACTTGCGGGGAATGGTATGAATATACATCATGAGCATCTACGCCACCTGGTAGGAAGCCATCTGACAATCCAGTACCTGCATTGCATCAGCAATTTTATCTATGAAACTTGATTGCAAATCATCACCATCATGCAAATCGCCAGAGTCAACTAGCAGCAGATCCACGTCCCGTTGCTGGAAGGTAGCTTCAAATACAATTCTTGAAGTTTAGGGTCCAACTCAACGATGGCAAGTTCCTTCATATGCGCGACAAAGGAGGCAAAGTCTCCAAATGTGCCACTGCGATAAAGTCGCTGAGTGATGCATAATTTGATTAACAAAATTACGAGCAATACCTGTAATTGGGTTCAGGAAATGATTTCTTCTGGTGACCGAGCAACCAACCATGACTATCTGTCGTGTGAATGATGTTCACATCACCCCACTGTAGCGGACGTGAAGGCGAAGTTGGTGGATTAGTTGGAGCAGCCGGCGCCTTGTGGTTTTGGTTGTGGTCATGTCCCCGAGCCTCGTGGATGTGATCTGAGCAACCTTGCACAGCGCCAAGTGCAGCAAAAAGGGGGAAAGCTCTGATGAGGAGTCTCATCATGCAATCAGTCCGTTCTCCTTGACAATATCTATTATTTACAAGTATGTGAGTATTTAAACCCGCGCGCCACCCACTACGTCGAAGCAACAAGGAGGTATTTTTGGAATGCACCATATGCTATATGCTCGGGTGAGCATGGTCGTGGGTGTTATAAACCAACCGAAGCTTTCTAATGGCCCAGATAATGCCGCGCATCGAGGCTGACAACAATGCGAGAGGGCATTATCTCCATGAGATCCGAAGAATAGGCAAATGTGCAGTTAAGTTTAGCGTCCTATCATGCTGGACACCGTACCTTTACAAGTGATTCAAACACTAACTTTTGTTACAACGAAGCGAATTAAAATGGTTCGAGTTTGTACACATCGTATGCAACTTCCTCGTATGGATGGACCTATCACGAAGGTTTACCATGAGGTGACAAGAACACTCGGACAGATTTGAAATCAAACGCACGTTCTTCAGCTCTTTGATAGCAGCTTTGAGCTCTTCGTGGCTACCCGTGTCATTAACGACAAGCTCCACTCTATCTTCCTCGACAAATTCCAGCTGACCCATTGTACCTATTGTCGGCTTTGCGCCTGTCAAGGGTTTGAATTGACCTGTCAATGCAGCCACGTAGCATTCATTATAACGCCGGCAAAGTAGCAGTCCCGAACAAGCAGAAGCTCGTGCTAACCAGTGCCAGGCGATATAAATGCGCACTGCTGGTAGTCCCCAATCTGCCCCAGCTCTTTTGGAAGAGGCGGTTTATAACAGGACGGGTGCTAGTATGCGGGACAAAGAATACAAGTTTGAATCGTGTTGCAGTTGACATTCTGAGGACAGGTTGTGAGAAGTATTTATTTGAAGGGGTTCGCGGGATCACAGGGGTTCGATCCGAACACCGACCCGATCCTGGTTTATACTCAGTCCCCGTCCTCGACCTGTTCCCTGGTATGTATGATTTCTTCCCTCCTGCTCTCTATGTGGCGCTTATCAGCTTTATCGTAGGATATGAATCTCTCCTTATACAGTGTCCAGGCGTTTATCATCCTCGACACGGAGGGTAACCGTGTCCTCGCGAAATACTACCGTCCTAAAAGCCACCCCCAAGGAGAGTCTAAAGATTTACTCACGCTGAAAGAGCAGAAAGCGTTTGAGAAAGGTCTATGGCAGAAGACCAAAAAAGCCGGAGGTGTGTTGCAAACCAGCATCAGATACCCTGACGTATTCATCGCATGTATCCCTTTGGGTGGACAATCTAGGCGATATCATCCTGTACGATTCGCATCTCGCCATATATAAACACTCACTCGACCTCATTCTCTACTTTATCGCTGGACCGACGGAGAACGAACTCATGCTCTCTACCGCGCTCACGTCACTCACAGACGCGCTGACCATGCTCCTGCGCAACTCGCTAGAAAAGCGGGGGGTCATGGAGAACCTGGATCTGGTGCTGCTCTGTCTTGATGAGACAATCGATGATGGGTAAGTCCCAATCTTACGGCGGAACCTCAGATTGCTGCTCTATTTTCCCGATTCCAATTACCACATGCTCTTATACATATTCTAGAATTATCATGGATACCGACGCCGCCGCTATCGCTTCACGCGTGAGCCGTCCACGACCGGATGCGACCGAGATCGTGATAAACGAACAAACCATCATGAATGCGTACCAGACCGTAAAAGAGAAGATGCAACAGAGAATGGGGCAGTTATAGAATTCCAGTACAGCTATACCCTTTGCTCCTCTTGTTGCGTAGTTCACGGGTTCTAATCATCATCTCCATCTTACTCATAGGCCGAGAGTCTGACACTCGCTCGACGGCCGCTGGTGCTGTAATAAACATGTGCATCAGGTGCAGGTAGACATAGATCTCCGTTCGCGCCTGGAAATCTGTTGAGATTCCGGGCCCAGCATGATTTCGAGGTATCAATGTTGAGAGTATATTACATACAGATGAGATTAGGGATATCATAGTACAACAAGAGATGCCAAAATGAAGCACGGATGCAATCTGCCGCAAACGGAGGCATACACGCATCACCACTCCCCGCCGTCATAAACAGACAATTCAGACGCCGCAGGTCACGCTGTTGGGCTATACCCAGCGTCGAACAGCCTAGTACCTAGACTTGTAGATGCTCAGCCAATGAACGCTACCCGAATCGGGTTCAGGAAGACACACACCTTCTCTGCAAGGAGTTCCCCAGTGAAGTATACGCGAGTGTTGACGCCGCTGCAATCGACAGCACTCCAATCACCGAATAGACAACGGCCGTCGTCGTCTTCCCTGCCTTCTCCAAGCTATCTGGTGCCCAGATCTCTGAATACGTAAGATCGGGATGCTCGTAGATATCGATAGTAGCACGCATAGCCGCTGCGGTTCGCTTGGATGATGATTGATGGTTATGTGGCGAAACTGTGAAGCAGTCTGGGTGATATGTATGGGCACCTTGACGATAGGTGTGAATCCTGTGATATGTTGGGCGCTGCACGTTCGTCAACACCCCAGAAAGTTCAATAGCAAAAAGGGGCCATACTTACATGGTTCAAGTTCAAGTTCACGTTCAACAACAACAATAGCGAAAAGTCCTGAGACAACAATGTGGCACTAGCCGCCTCGATCAAGCAACAAAGGTAATTGTCTGTGTGGAGTGCGAATTGAAGGCAAGTCGGAGGCGAGAGCGTGAACTAGTGGTTGGGGATGTTAAAAACAAAAACGAGAGGCTTTAAAAGCCGGTTTATTTATGTCAGTGATCAATGCGGCATGGGCATTAAGTCGAACAAGGAAAGGTGTGTCCAGAGTCCAGATGCATCGGATCCGGGATGTCATGCTCAAATGGGGGATAGGATGCGATCAGGAGGGGCTGATCAAGTGGCCTGCATCAAGGTTCCGTCAAATTCAGCACACCACAGCCTCGCTTAACACTCCAGAAACCTGCGGGCGTAGGTGCACCGTGCACGTAGGCGCAATGGTTGGCTCGGTGGAGATAATCAGTGGGAAAACGAAGGTCATTTGATTGCTATGTAGGTAAGATCGGAAGAACATATGTACGTAACTATCAAAGATCATAAACCAAGAAGAACATGACAGCAGTTAGTGAGTATGGTGGCATCGAAACCAGTAAAACCCAGAATCATAGGCAAATCGATCTAGAAAAGACATACAAAGTTGCTTGGGAAAACGTGTCGCCCTCTCTGCCTCCGTTGTTCGTCAAGGAGCTCGCCACTCCACCATCCATCTTCTGGTGTCGCTGTGACGGCAATTATATCGCCTGCCTGGAAGTCGAACTCTTCGTCAATCGTGGCAGTGTAGTCATACAAAGCTTTCACTAACAGACAAGGTCAGACTATTAATACACTCAATAATGTTAGGTAATTTTCACGAACCATAGAACAAGATACCAGCGCCTTCTTCTGTCGTTTGACCGGTTGGAGGCGGCATTCCTGGCTGCGGTGATGGGGATCTTCCGACAGGGCTTGGGTCACGGTAACCACCTTGTTGATACGACATTCGCTGCGGCTGTTGCAACACTAGCTGCTGCGACGGCGTGCTAGCAAAGTACGAGTTATTAGCAGGGCCCCCACCAATTCTCTGTGCGGGGGCTGCCCCATATGCAGGCTGCTGATACATTGGCTGCTGCTGAGCCGGTGGAGCCTGGTAGTACATGTTGCCCTGATTGTACGCTGGTTGCCCTGGAGGAGGTTGCATGTAGCTTGGCTGTGTAGCAGGGTAAATGTTTGGGGGAGGTGGTGTTACCGCATAGACAGCTGGAGCGGGAGGAGGAGCCATCGCATTGTAACTGAGCCTGTGTTGCGCCGATTGCTGCAGTGGTGGGGCCTGCTGCTGCTGGATAGACCTCGGCTGCTGTTGGGTATGTTGCTGCTGCTGATATCTTTGCGCCATATCATCATGGAGGACTCTGCCCGACGGATCCAAAGCAATACCAACAGTGTTCGGGCTAGGAGCACGTGCTACAGCCTGGGTACTAGGTGGGGCAATATGATTATTCCGTGTGCTGCTAGGAGCGGGGCTTGGACCTCTGGAAACCGGTTGAGGACTATTACTGCGAGAGCCATGTGCGCCAATCCCGGCGTGACCGACTTGGCTCGGTGGCCGCGCAAGATTCTGGCCCAGGCTCTGGGTATGAGTATGTGCTGAACGAGCACCTGGGTTGCTATTGGCGCTCATAGGGCTTTGCGAAGGCTGTGGTCCTGAGAAGCTCCCCCTACGGCTATTCGAGCGACTGATTGACTTGCGTTCGCCTGGCAGGGACTGCTGATAATCTTGCAACACTTCCGAAACCATTTCTGATCCAGAGGGAGATACTGAGGGCTTCGGAACCATAAAGGCTGCAGTAGGAGGGTTGGGAGATGACGGTCGGGACACCGATGGGTGGGCCCCAACAACGATCTCAGCAGAATTGCGGAGGTGTTGTGCTTGAGCTTGGCCACCCGATCCACCGGCAAGGGAGATACCCTTCGAAGGTGGAGAGAGGGACCGCTCTCCACGAGATGAGGATTGAGGGGCTTGCTTTGGTTCCGGGCCCATAGATTGCCTTACAGTCGGGTTCCTCCTTACCCCCCCTGAACTCGACACAGCGTTCTGCAGCTCTTCTAGGTGTCTCGCTAAGGGATCAACAGACCCACCACCCTGCTTGGAAGGGGATTCATTACGTTGCAGGCTGGATGACCCAGCCTGTTCTTGGGGATTGTTGGAAAGATCGACCTTGTAGGCGTTATTGCCGACTTTGATATAGGTCTCCGCATTAGGATCAATGGGCTCTGCATGAGGGTCTGTTGGGAGTGTTTGGTACGGTTGTTGAGGTTGGGATGAAAGTGTGGCTCGTCGTTGTATATTCTGTGCGGAAGAGCCCCCAGGGAATGCACTCGTGGGTGATATGTGACCATTGCTATATCCATTCATGTGCGCCCCATTCTGCTGTCCATACATACTAGTTCGAGCCTGGCTTCGGGTTGCACTCCGGGTTAATTGCGATGCCTCGGGAACTGAATCTGGTCGTCGCGCACCACCACCTGCTCCAACACCAGCAGTATTAACAATTAACTCCTCTTCAGGGGCTGGGGCAGCAGGCTGTCTTATAATCTCGCGATTAGTGGCACGTTGGAATTGGGCTGGGCGCGAACTTTGCCGCGGCGGAATAGCATCTGGTGTTTTGTAGTTGACGAACGCGGGTGGATCAGGAATCTGGTTCCCAGTTCCGTAATCACGGACGAAGTTGTGCATATCCTTCTCCGGCTCCATCTGCTCAAGTGCGACGCGCATCTTTTCGCATGCCTTGAGTAGAGTATTTAGCAAATAATAAAAAATGAAATAGGACTTTGTTTAGTTACCTCATCATCAGCTACACAGACTGCGGACACTGCGTTTGCATAGGTCCATAGATTGTCCTTAAGGAATTCAAGGCGGGATTCTTCGAGATCCTGACAACTATCTGTGAACGATTTCCAGTCGGCCTCCCACTTTAATGTTGTATCTTGGAGAGCTTTTGCAAAATTGGCGAAATCCCGCTCATTTGCGTGCACAGTCTGCTGAGCACGTTCGAGTTTCAGCGTGATCTTCTCAAGGTCCTTCCCCTGAACAATTGATGACTGAGCTGTATAGGAATTGATGCGAAGACAGTCTGCCTCGTATTTCTCCCGAGCCCGATTGACATAGGTCTCTTGATTTTGCTTCGCCTTGAATTGCTTCTCAATAGCACTTTGGTGAACCTTTTTGTGAAGCATCTGGCGACCATAGAAAGTCGCCACCTGGCCTTCAAGCTCTGTGCGAATCTGTTGTGATAGGTCCAGGTGGAAGCTCGCCTGACGGTCCGTCTCCAGTCGTACGGTGTCGAAACAGTTGCGCAATTCTCTTTTGAAGGTGGGTTGGCATGGCAGACTTTTCTCCTATAAATTCACTGACGTACCCTATTTCATCTCGTCCAAGAGTCAATTTGGAAAGTTTGGCCATGCGTTTCGCATACTCCTCCTCGATCGAGGCTCTTACCTCCAATGAGCAAAGGGCCAAGGACACAAAATGCACAAAACAAACCTCTCTTTCCAATAGTTCCTCAATTCTTCCATTGTTCTCGCAGCGCCTCGCATGCGCGCAAACAAAACATCAACGCCGCCATCAGCAATCCCCCAGAATGAGTTACAGAAGTCGAGCGAGCGATTCTGTGAGATTGGGGAAGCAATTCGCTCGTATCTAGATAGAGATGTAGTTGAAGGCTGCCGCCTAGCTGTCATTGGAGGGTAGGGTGTATGGTAAGAGCCAGGAAAATGAGATCAGGGCACGCACTGTGGGTTTGGTTCAGATTGGGCGAAAAGCTTCACACGTGGGACTTCACAGCATAATAAAAGCGCGCCATAATATTGGCTTCTATAATATATATGGCCAACAAGCAGCCTTTGAGCGACAGCGTTTGATAAAATAACATAAGGCCATTTGTTTCCGACATGTATTCATCGTAGCAGTTGCATCATGTTTCACAAGAAAAGTCTTTATTTTGATAGTCATGGGAAAGAGGCTCGTCTTGTGTAGACGCTGCCACGTTCCTTTCCCCTCATCATCCCAAACACACAGTCAACCTAGTTGAGGTTGCTATGGCGGTTGGAAATAACACAATTCCGACGGCAATCAATTTGCCAAAAACTATGGAACCAAAAATGCTAAGCGCCTCGAAAGTTAGCGGCGGTGGGGTCGATATCTAGGCGATGCTTGCACCCGCTACCAAGCCATAAAGTATGAAAACAGGAAGACTTTACCCGAAAGCGTTCCCATGATACAACCCCGAGCCCGCCGAGATTGGTCGAATATACTCACTTCGCCTTGCGAGTTAACAGCCGTACGAAAACCTGAGCAGGGTAACAGAAAAACTGATGCTGATAATGTATTATCCGATGCGATCTGTAAAATCATCTTGAGCGAATATGGATCTATTATGGACGACCTTCACGCGGTCGTCTTTGAGCATCCTGTAGACTCGATAAGAACAATATTGATGGGCAGTTCAAAAGCAGCTCACCTAGCGTCCACTCTAGCGTCATCGCCCTCGACTCCCACCACAGCATGGGGAGTTTTTGCATCGATCACCTTGAACTGGTATGAGGCAGGCAGCTTGGTTAACGCGTGGAACCCCCCTTACATAGTGATTATCGCAATGTGGGCAGTACTCGTCGCTCTCTTCGTATGCTGTCATATCCTTCCTGAATGCCTTTTTGCACTTTTTACAAATAAAAGCCATCTCCGTCGTCTTGGCCAAACTGTGTGTTTGTGCTTCAGCATGGCACTCTGCACAGTCGTACCACTGCTTGCAGCATGGCGCCCGTATCGAGACTTGCGCGTTCAGGACGTGTTTACTGCATTGACGAAGCGAGCTGGTCATTCTACACAGATCATTGGGAGAAACGGGACGATACAATATCCTTTGGTCCAGCCATCGGGAGATGAATGCAGAAGCATTCAAAAAGCATGAAACAAGAATATTGACATCGCTTCACTAACCACATAGGACCTGTTGTAAGGTTCTCGTCGAATCGGGGAGTGAAGGGATCAGCTGAAAGCGATTGACGTGGCTGTGCAAGATTTATGTCGATTGTCGTTAAGTAACATTCCAACCTGCCATCCTTAACTCGTTCTACAAAGTTCATCCCTATGTCAGTATCTGACAACAGGTTCTACAGAACATATGTGTCGCTCGCCACAAGAAAACTCTCGAGTACTCAGTTCTAGTAATGAGCGCTGGTACGTGTTTATGTCTGAACGAGGCTGATCCCATCTCAGACTCACATACACCTTCACGTCAGGCATTACAAGCCAGCTAAAATTTTCTTCGAGGATTCGCGCCCCATCAGCGGCTGGCCCCAGCATGACGCGTCTCCGACAGCGCTGAATATACCGTGGTATGGCACTCGCCATATTCGTTCCTTCATAATCTGTCGAAATCAGGGGACATCGCAACTATGAAGTTCTTTTAACCAGAGGCAAAGGGCTTGATATCATGTCCCACTACAATTCCAAATGGTCATACATCCACATGAGGCGCATACAATCTGTTGTCGTTCTTTATTTAGAAATCACTCACACAGTTACTTTGTCCTTCCCAATGACGATTCTACCCTTCACCTCTGGTGTAGCAAAGCTACCAGATGGAAACGAAATCTACTTCACAGATAGCGGTGCACCCCCATCCACCAACTACAGCACGCTCTTGTTCCTTCATGGCAGTGCATTTCACTGTCGTATGCCTCTTTCCACCCTTCACTTTGCACCTATTCACATTCGTTGCGTTTAGACTGTTTCGAGGGTCTCCATCCCCATGCAGCCGACCACGGCGTGCGAGTCATTCTGGTTCAACGCAAAGACTACCCGGGGTCCACCTGCTATACAGAATCTGAGTTGGATGATTTGAGACAAGGGCGGCAAATATTTCTCGACCGCCTCACCGTTATGATGGCTCACCTCATCAAATATTTCGCGGACAACCTTGCCCTCCCAAAGATTAATTCACACCGCACGAACGGCGGCCTTGCAATCGTGGGTTGGTCGATGGGCTTGGCGACTGCGATGTCTCTGTTTTCGGATCTTGCGGTCATACCTGAGCCGCTTCGTCCTGTTTTGCAGTCATATGTCAGAAATTTCGTGTTCTACGGTAACATTGGTGACGTTGTCGTCGAACAGTGCTGAATTTTAGATGTATAGACCCTCCCTATCTAGCCTTCGGACTGGGGCTCCCTCCGGGTAATATAACATATAACCCCTGGACTGACCCTGACTGCAAGACTCCTGAAGAGCTCTACATTAACTTTAGAACGTGGGTCAGTTCCTACTACGATGTACCCCCTGGCTGGGATGGCGACATCAACGCCCTTGATCGTCGTAAACGCGCGGAGCACGCCACAATCGACGCTTGGAGTGAGGACGAGCTGAACCGCGTATATAACCATGACGCCTCCGTCAGGAGTGAACTTTCGATGTACGCCCATTGCCTACTTTTACTTCTCTTTGACCAATACTATCAAACGGTCCCCAGGTACGTCCACCCCATGCAGGCTACTCTCGCAGAAATGACTCTCCGGGCGCTTTTTGCTGATAATTTGATCCTCCCACACGTACCCGTGACGCTGGTGGAATGCAATCGCAGTTCGTGGCATTGCATTTGGGGGTGTTACTCAATCCGTCGGCTTTATGACGATTATGTGTCCCGAGAAACAAGGGTTCGCCCCATGTCAGTTGTGAATATCCCACATGCGAACCATTTTGTGAGTAGCTCTTGACTGCTGTTTCTTGGGCGCGACTTGAACCCGATCAGGCCCATGTCGATTACCCACAGGATCTGATAGAGGCGATCATGAGTAATATTCGGAACCCAGTAGCACCTCGTTAGTGCCATAACTTGACTTGTCGAGTATCAGGCCGCGAAAGCATTTCCGCTACTAAGTACTGTAGTGTCTCAAGGCCTTGACGTGTCGTAAAAGAGCGAGATTTAAGAAGTTTAATTACATTCTTGGTGGATTTGAAGCAGGCTTGAAGGGTCATCCTCAACCAATAGCCATACATAACATACAACTCGTCAAACGTTCTTTTTGGTGCCTGCATCGTCCACAATCGAGCTCGTAAACTCAAAACGACCAGTCTCTTCTAATCGCTGGATGAGGGTATCGCCGAACGCAGTCATTGGCGTCAGGACACCGCCTTGTTGAGCATGGACCGTGAGATTTGCGATGGGATCATAATTCGCGGCAACATCTGGATTTGCTGACACGGGTGGGAGCAGCAAACATAATGCGGACTCGGAACTCAGGACTGTTATGCGGGGATATGAGCAAGTCCGTGCTTAACTATCGAGGGACTTACTCGATGTAAGAAGATATCCGGGATCTCCCTTGCCCTTGATCGTAGTCTTCACTTGCACTTTGGGATCTGAGGCCGACGTCGTGATATTGGTGAGGTGTAGCCGACCGTGCTCTATCTCCCTGTAAGCCATTAGATCAGTTCCCATTAAAGCTAGATGAAAAGAAAAATACGCCACTGGTCAGAAGGACCCTCCCCTGGTTGAGGGACCATCTTTTTCGCAACGTAACGGAGCTGTTGTGATGAATATACATGTCAGAATAAACCATGAGAAGCCGGGAATAAATTACTGGTCGAAGCAATGCCAGTAAGCCAAATGCCACCATTAAAGTGGCTGTTAATGCGAATGAGGAGAAGCGACTCGATCTGGCCAGGAATTCATCGTAGTTGAATTTGGGCCCATACCGTGCAAGCTGTGCAGGTGAGATCGACGCGCTTTTCTTTTGAGGGTAGGAGATTTCTTCTAAAGTTGAGTATTGCTACTATTTAGTATGAAATTTACACCGATATGAGGGCCACAGACCAGTGATTGCGCGAAGCTCCTGTAGCCCAAACGTGCGATGCACGACGGCTTTGTTGGTTGGTTGCATTACGAAAAAACCGCCCACAAGGGGCGTCGCACCTGGAATAGGCAAGGTGTAGACCAAACGAGGCAATGGGGGCTTTGGCCCTTTAACTATGAGTTTTCATGAGTGAACAAAACATGCAACGTCAATGACAATGATTACCAGGACTCAAGGAATACGAGCGCGAGCTCTCGCGTCTCTTAGCTAGTGGAACCTCATCCAGCATCATCATCATTGTGCCGACTGAGCCCCCAGAAACCCCACCAACGAAGTCATGTGCAGAGATAGAATTTCCAGGACTGGGGAGTATTTGAGCAGCGATGCCCCCGCTTGTTGCTGAGGCCAATGAGGCTGCTTTGAGAGTTTTATTCGCAAGAAAGGCAGCTATATCAGATGGAATGGAGTCGTATCCGCAACAGGGAACAATGATAGCGCCAGTTTTTGTAGCATGATAATCGAACCTAGGTGGGTCAATGGGTTGTGGATACTGCTGTGGGTCAAAGTTGACGCACTCGAGTATGATGTCTTTAACCCAAACACCCTCTCCAGTGATGTCTACATAATGTACAGCGTTTCTAACACATGAACTTGAGGTGGCATGAGATTAACAGCGCGATATTTCGTTGAAATGAACATACCGAACCACAGGTGTGCCCCAGCGCCAAAAAGGCCCAATTGTGTTAATGACGACTCGGGCGCCTTTGACCGCCCGTTCAACCTCCTCTGGGTGTGTCACGTCCACTTGCACCGCGCGGACTGAGGCTGGAAGCGACAGTTCTTCAAAGAGTGCATTCAACTTTCCCATTGATCGGGCACCGACGGCGAGGGAGAAGGCTTGGCGCTGTGGATGGGCAGCCAGATAGCGTGTTATCAAGCGCCCTGTGAAGCCAGTTGCGCCAAGGACCAATACATCGGATTTTGAGGACATACGAAACAGGATAAGGAGTGGATGTTGGCTAGGCCCAATCACATCTACTGTAAGTATCACATGTACAATATACTCAATGATTGTCGCTAATTCAAATCATCGACCTCTCCCAGATCCCATAACTTAGATACCTGGAATGCTTGAAGGTGTATACATTTGCTGCATTGGTACGTCTGCCATCCCCTTAAAGTCAACAGGTACTTGAAAAACAACGGACGGAGGATTTGATGGAACTCTTTCGAATCCCCAACGCAAAGTTGGTGCCTTTCTGTCAGCCTGAACGCTAAAACTATCCGGCAGCCAATACTTTGAGATCAAGCACTAGGCCTCGGAAGTTAGGTTTAAGCAGCTCATGGGATGGGATAGCCCCACAAACTGCTCGATTTGATCAAGTAACGAAGGTGCCCGCCCAAACATATGCTGTTGGATCGTGTGGCTTCTGTATAAAATAGCTCGTGCGCGTGGCTCCGTGTATGTTGATCCTGAGTGGACCGTGCTGCTTCCCTTCCACTCCAGCCACCTTGAAGCGTCGACCGTCGTTCTGTCGATGTCTGGAAACCTGGACTTGATCATTGTAGATGATCAGGAATCAGTCGTTTTTACAGGACAGTGGGACCGTGTACGTTTAGCACTTATCCATGGATGTTGCCCATATAACTCTCAGTTATCCAGGATTCGAGCCATAAGGCCTATCGAGGTACAGCAACAGGTTCCAACACCCGAGGGTCCGCATGTTCTGTGACATTCACTGGAACCTCCATCACGGTTATGACCACTACACGACACGATGTACCGTTTGCCTGGCGCTTTGATTTGGACAGCACCTCATACCCGAATGCCACGTTGACTGGATATGCGGGGTTTTCCTCGCTGCCCTTCTCTTATCACGACGCCACTTTCTCTATTGACGGCCTCCACGATGGAGAGCATACCCTTACCATCATAAGCGCATTGTCCACTCCCACTATAAATGTTTTTCTTGACTACGTCCTGTATACACCTTCTCGCAAGACCAACACATCGGGAACCCAACTGTTCATAGATGACCGCCACCCTAGCCTGAAGTACACTGGAAATTGGAGTCTAGATACTGCGGATGCAACGTTCCGGCATACCGCTCGAGCTGCTAATAACACTTCCTCTTCATCCCTAACAATCCCATTCACAGGTATGTTGGCTGCCCTGGTCTATATCTTCGTTTAATCCTCACTTATACATCCTGGCTGGAATCTTTTCAAAGGAGTTGGTGTTCAATTATATGGCATGATTAACAGTGGCGACGTCGGGGACATGCTGGATGCCCAGTTTGTGCTTGATGGTGCAACTACCACAAGGTACACGCCTCCAGCGCAAACTTCGGATATAACTTACAACAATCGGCTGTATGATTCCGGCCCAATATCTGGTGGTCAACATTCACTGGTCATGAGGCCGATGAATACCCACCTTGTCTGGATTGACTATGTGCTTGTGCAGCAAGCGGTCGTACCTTTACCTAGGACCACCGTGCCCGCTTCATCGACCACCATGCAGCAAACTACGAGTCCCAAAACTTTTACTTCTCCCACGAATACAACGATCCCAAACACGAACGCAACCTCAGTAGGAGCAATCGCAGGTGGGGTTGCTTGTGGGTTGGTTGTACTACTTATCATTAGCATTCTATTGTTCCTTCTTCTCCGCCACAGAAAGCAAGGCCAAGAATCTGGGGGTAATCACCAGACAAGCCATCGAGGAAATTTTCGCAGTAAAGTTGACTGTTATTTTGACAAGAACTGTGAGTGTTCTCATGCGGATGATTTCAGATTCTGGTCCCTTGCAACCGACTCCGTTCCTGCTGCCTGCCCCGACGCACGCTATGGATGCCACACCCTATCACTCGGAACCAAATACGCTGTTCCCTCAAACTTCCTCTACCCGGTCCTACCCCTTATCGTCTACCCTATATCAACCACCACCAACAGCAATGCCACACCACGACCCCCTTACGGGTCCTCCCCACGTGCCTCCAACAACGTCCCCCTACCCTCTAAGGGCCACAGGTTCAGCCTCAGTGGGCAATATTTCAAGTCCAAGTGCAGTGCCAGTGGTTCACGTTGACAGCGGGGTGCGACTTGACGGAGAAAACGATATCATGATCGACTCGCCCCCAGCTTATACAGTCCAGTAACGTAGATAGATTTGACTTCACCGCACAGGAGTCCAAGGGGTGAGGGCCAGTTTGCCCTGTACTTCAAGTTACAGCGATAAACATAATTAATATTACCTTGATTTCAAGTTCTAGTCTCTCTAGACTCAAGGGATAACGGACAGGTATGTCGTATTTATAGGGACGGAAGGTTTTGACCTAGCGTCTGGAGCTGCGGCAATCTACTATCTCTGTTCCTAAAGGCTAAAAAGCATCTAATGATAATCGTTTAGTAACTTGAAAAGATTGAGCGGGGGTCTAGACACAGTTTTCACTGGCACCGTTATGTTTTTCAACGGAACATTCAGAAGCATGGTCTCGGCCCTGAGGCCTGAGTCATTGAGACCTGCAGGCTAATTATAAATAATGTTGACATTAATAAATCATACACCCATGCTAGTAGCATGGGTGTATCTCGTCCATATGTCAAAGATCAACACTCTTGAGATCGTCACGGTCTCTTCCTCTCAGTTTGAACGCCAAAATCCATTCGCCATGGCAAGCATAAGATGGACTTCATTTTGGATTGAGCATAAGTGCTGCTGTATGGATGGTGCAACTTCAAGTTGGATTTGAATGTACTCTGTCAGGCTGCTTGTATCTGGATTAAACGGCCATCTGGACTTTTGTTTGCCAACCCTGGGAGTCCCTGTTGCAACCAGGATCAGCGCATGTCCCAATACTAAACAATTAGACAACAAGTGTTGCCATTGTTGAGGACCTGTTTCTTCTCTGCAACCAACTTCATTCTTTAAACATCGAGCTTGCTCTTGATGTCTGGAAACCCGGACTTAATCATCCTAGATGACCAAGACCCTTCTGTTCTCTTTACAGGGCAATGGGACCGTGTATGTTCATGGCTTTATCTTTTGTCCAGGCGTATTGCATCTAAATCCAACTCATCCAGCATTTACATCCCAAAGCCTATCGAGGCGCATCGACAGGTTCCAACACCCCAGGAACCACATGTACCGTGAAATTCACTGGAACTTCCATCACGGTTATGACAACGACGCGACACGACGAGCCGTTTTCCTTGCGCTTTGATTTGGACGGTACCTTGTCCACTAATGCGACGACAACGGGATATCCGGGTTTTTCCTCACAGCCCTTTTCATACCACGATGCTACCTACTTTGCTGACGGGCTCAGCGATGCGGAGCACACTCTTACAATCACAAACCCGCTGGCCACATCTGATATTAATGTTTATCTTGACTATTTTCTATACACTCCTTCAAGCAAAACCAACATGTCGAATGCTCGACTGTTTGTAGATGACCGTCACCCGGGTCTGAAGTATGATGGAAACTGGAGGCTGGATACTGCAGATCAGACCTTCAGGCACACTGCCCGAGCTGCTGATAATACCTCCGAAGCCTCTGTAATGATCCCATTCACAGGTGCATTAGCTGCCGCTCTTTATACCGTCATTATGCATGCCAGCTAAACACGTTTCACAGGAGTTGGTGTTCAATTCTATGGCATGATCAACAATGGTGATGTCGGGGACATGCTTGACGCCCAATTCGTACTTGACGGTGCAACTACCACAAGATACGCTCCACCCGCCCAAACCTCGGATATAACCTACAACAATCGTTTGTATGACTCTGGCCCATTACCCAATGGCCCACATTCACTGGTCGTTACGCCAATGAATATCCACCTTGTTTGGATTGATTATGTGCTTGTACAGCTGCCAGATGCGGCTGCACCAACAGTTATCGCACCAACAATTACCACTGTGCCTGCTTCATCGAGCACCATTCAACCCACTACCAGTTCCAACACTCTACTAGCTGCTCCTACGAATACAAGTCTCTCAAGCACTGCAAACCCAACCCCGATAGGAGCAATTGCTGGTGGCGTCGCTGGCGGGGTAGTTGTCTTGGCTATTATTGGTGTTCTATTGTTCCTTCTGCTCCGCCGCAAGAATGAAGACCAAGAATCGGGGAAAAACTACTATGGCCAGCATGGCGGAAGCTTCCGTAAGTTGACCGCTATTTGACAAATCCTCAACCATTCTCATGTCTATGTTTTAAGGTTCCACTTTGAACCCTACCCCCTTCGTGCTGTCTGGCCCGGTGTCTTCTCCTACAAATACCACATCATATTACCAAGAACCAAGCATGCTGTCCCCCCAAACGTCTTCTGTTCAGTCATATCCCCTGCCGTCTGCTTCGTATCAACCATTCCCACCATTCCCACCAGCAGTGCCCTATCAGAAACCTTTGGGGCCTTCCTCCGGGGTGCTTCCAACAACGTCCTCTTACCAGACCATGCAGGACACCTCCCAAACAGGCTCAGCCTTGTCATCTTCTACTTCTCCAGTACGGACAGAGAAAGGGTCGGAGGTGTTGCGCGTCATGCAGCCCTCAGTTGGCACGCAGGCTGAACTCGATAGCCTGAGTTTGAATTCAGCTCCGGTTGCGCCAGTCATCCACATTGACAGCGGGGTGCGACTCAACAGAGCCAGTACCGTTATGGCCGAAATGCCCCCCGTTTATACGGCCCAGTGACCCCTCAGACTTGAATCCAAATTTATTCGCCACATTTTTCTCAGGATAGGCGTGCCCAGGGATGCGAGACCCCGTCGCCTTGTACTTATACCAAATTATCAACTGGAGAGAATGCTACTCGATGCGTGATGCGCAGACCCATACCTTCTGAGTATGCTCAACACATATGTATGTACTCCGGAAACGGAAGCTTTTGGGCCTGGAAACGGCGGCGATCAGTGGTGATGCAGTCCTCCAGCCATCAGATTCACTTGGCATACTGTGACCGTAAAACCACTTGTTATTGTGCCCAGGGCGAGATATAAGTGACTCAGCCGGACGGCACGACTCGTTGATTGTTGGTTGTCACAATCCTAGCAATGCGCCGGCCGCCGCTGAGTGGCACTGAACGCTGAGCGCCGAATACTGGAACCCTTCCAAATCAGCTGATCAACCTCACTTTTGTCAACGTGCGGTAACCAGCTCCACATGGTTGCGCCTGGCAAAAGGGGTCAAAAGCTCTCAAAGAGACCATCCCCTTGGGCGCACATGCCCTATTTGAGGTGCGACTTTCGGACCTAGTTAACTTGGTTAACTTGGCGCACCGTCAGATGCCAGGACCCCGGGTAATAGGAGGGGAGGCCTGATCCTGAAAAGGTACCTTTTGTCCGGACAGAGGCACCGTCAATTTGTCCGGATTGCACCTGGCCTCCCCCGAAATTTCCAACATTTGTCCGGACCGCTGTACCCTGCCTGTTTTTCGCCAAATTTCGTCCGGATCAGCTGGATCAGGCCTAAAATCGCTGCAGAGCATGCAGGGGATGTCAAAAATGCAGCAAATGAGGGATTAGGCACTTAAAAACACTCAAAAGCTGTAGCTACGACAGATAGCCACGAGAACAAGAGCATATACTAGTAGTAACACCTAATCTTCGCCATCAGAGTTCCCACCTCGCTTCC
>JASFDG010000116.1:0-13163 GCA_036937095.1 Phaeolepiota aurea
GAGTGGTTTGGGGAAAAATGGTCTAAACCAAACCAAACCAAACTTCCCCAATACTAGACCCTCAGTCATGCGGGGTCAATGTATAATCCAAAGGTTGCAGGGCCTTCAAAACACATGCCCAAATTGAGCGTAACCATTATCAATGACAATGATGATGACGATGAGGAGGTAAAGCCAGCCTGGCAAGGCTGGCTGGAAGAGGGAGTCGAAATATTCACAGAGATGATTGGCTCTCTCCAGAGGATGGAGGATCAGTTTGCCATGATCAACCACCAGCTCAATGGACTCAATACATCTATGTATTATGCAGCTAATGCCTGGAACGTGATAAATGAGCAGAGTGAGCTGCAGGTGAGGATCAAGATGGGGTCGAGAGGGGTATCCCTTGATGAGATGCTGGATAGGATGTGGGGTGGAACACTCTACTGTGGAGATCGCATGGAGGTGGGTGTTCAGGCCAATGGGCTCTACCAGGAAGAGGAAGAGCCTCTCTTCCTGGAAAGTATGGAGACTGCAGAGGAGGGAGAGCAAGGGGGCAATGAGGCGGCAGATGGTGGGGAGGCTGGAGAGGAGTCCCAGACCTTCCAGTAGAGTACACTCGTCTATAGATATATTTTTTTGTTAATATCATAATTTTGAGTCTGGATGAGACTGATTTGGAGTAAAAAGAAATGAAGGGAGAAAGGGAAAAAGACAAGTAAACAGGGGGAGGCATTGAGCCTAGGAGTAGGGGTGAACAAATGAGTCAGAATGAAATAGAGTGAAGAAACAGAGACAAGATTGATACAAATTCAAAGTTGAAACAGAATAAAACAGAATAAGGTCAGAGGGTCAAGAGGGGTCCAGGTTTGTCAGGATATACAGAGTGAAAGTCAGTGACTAGCTTGGATGCATTACCAAGTTCATCTGTGGAGAGCCAGGTATATTCTTCATCAGTACCTTCATAGCCAGACTAGCGGACATAGTACAGGAGCTTGCAGCATTGGCGTCAGTCTATCTTGGAGTCAAGTACTTCAGCAATTTCGAATTCTAACTCACCGTCAACTTCTACAGAAGGAGGCAGGGTTTCAGAGCAGTTCGGAATGGTGTTCGGGGTGTGAGGTTCAAACATAGAGACATAAAATATGGGGTGAACAGATTTGAGGGTTTGCGGAAGTCGGAGTATGAAGGAGTGACTGCTGGCCTGGGCAATGATGTCGAATGGTGATACGCCCCTAGCCTGGTTGGACACCGGAACTAGTTCTATGGCTAAAGTGCACACATATGCTATTTACGCATGCAAAGCAAAGTGCCAATACGATCGGACCAATGCACCATATGTTATGAGCCTGCCACCTGCACCACACATCACATCGCCTCATTCCAACATTGTCCTGCAAGCCGACACCACATTGCATACTGCTACTGAGTAGATACCTCGCACTTGCCTTATGTATGCTGCATGCATACTCCCTATTTGCTTATCATTGCAGCATCATGCATGCCTTGTGCTAGCCTCACTGCTTGATGTACAGCCTTGTATTCAGATCTAGGAATAGTATACAGACTGCACTTCCCATCCACTGTAGATAGTGCCATATATAAGATGTATCACAGTAGACAACAAAGAGAAGAGGAGCAGATCAGTGGAGTGCAAGCTTCCCCCCAACATTCTTTAGAGTTCAGAAGTTCTCCTTCTGACTAGTGTCTCGACCCCCAACCTTAGGTTAGATTGCTGAGTCCCTACATTTGTGTTTCATTCCTTACACTCTGTTTGTGATCGCACTCTTACTCCATTCTCATGTGCACTATAGCACTTCGACATTCCACTCGCCATGCACTGACAGGAAACCACTTTCCCACCTCGCACCCCATAGCCAAACTTGACAGGAGCATTGTGCACTCTCTGAGGGTTGGCTGGACACATCAACAGACCAAGGTACTTTTTAGTGAGCTTCTTAGAGGAGCACGTAGTTCTGAAGAACTGTGCTTTGACAAAGGCTTGCTGTCCTACTTTGAAGTTAGGAGCGGCAGAGTGGCATGCATTGGCAGGGCCTTGATACCACTTCTGAGCTATGGCCATCATGTCCTTGAGTTTCTGGTATAGCTCTTGACAATCAACAATGAAGTCTTTTGCTCAGGCTGAGGCAAGGTCAGCTTCAGAGTGAATAGTGATGTTCAGATTGTAGCCTTTGTTGGCAAAGAATGGTGAGATGCCAGTGGTGGCTAAAGGAGCATTGTTGTAGGTGAATTCTGCAAGCAGAAGGAGAACATGCCAGTTGTCTTGCTGATAGTTGGTATATACCCAGAGATACTGTTCCAAGGTTTGATTGAGTCATTCAGTCTGACCATCGCCTTTGGGGTGATAACCAGAGGTGAAGTGGAGTGTCATGTCGAGGGCTTTACCTAGAGAATGGAAGAAGTGGGATATAAACTCAGAGCCTCAGTCTGAAGTGACATGTGAGAGAACTCCATGTTTGGAGAAGACATGGATAATGAAGAGTTGGGTGAGTTCTGTGGAGGTGATTGTAACATTGCAAGGAATGAAGATGCCTTGCTTTGAGAGTTGGTCCACGATGACTAGGATAGCATTGAAACCATTAGAGTTGGGGAGCTTCTTGATGAAGTCCATTGAGATTGAATTCCATGGTCAGTCTGGAATGGGGAGTTGCTTGAGATAGCCATAAGGCCTGTGGCATTGAGACTTGGACTGTTTGCAGGTGGTGTAGGAATTACAATACTCTTTTATGAAGGTGCAGAGTACCAGCCAGACGTATTCTTCTCAGATTAGCAAGATGGTCTTGTTCTGGCCTTGGTAGCTAGAGAGGATGTGATCGTGCTTGTGTCTAAGGATGCAAAGTTGGAGATCATTGTAGTCAGGCACATAGATATGAGTATCCATGTGGAGGAACCCATCTTGGTCAAGGATCCATCGAGGAGAGGGATTGTTGAGATGGATCTTGGCGAGATTGTTGTAGGGGTAGGCTTCCTTGATGTCTTGAAGGAGACTTTCTTTGTCCATGATCACTGAGCCTTGGAGCACTGGAACAATAAGGGCTGAAGCTCGGAGTAAAGTGATGAGTTGGTCTTGATTGAAAACCAGTCTGAAGTTGTGTGGGTTGACTTTTGCATAGTCACTATTCCCTCCTTTAGGATAGATATCCCATCATCTAGACAGAGTGTTGGGTTTCATACCTAGCTTTCTGGGATGGAAGTGTATAATGAGATTGAATTGGGAGAGGAATTCGGACCAGCATGCTTGTCAGCATATAAGAAGTTTTGTGATAGTAAAGTATTCAAGGTTCTTGTGGTCAGTCACGATATCAATCGGAATGCTGGAGCCTTCCAAGTAGTGGCACCAGATATGGAATGCTTCGAAAATAGCCAGTAGCTCCTTGTCATGTGTGTCATAGTTGAGTTTAGGTGGAGTGAATATCCAGGAGTGGAAAGCAACAGGGTGAATATTGCCATCCAGAGAGATGATTGAGAGGATGGTGTCCAGAGCATAATCAGAGGCATTGGTCTCAACTACTATTTGTGAGTCTGGAATCCAGTGGGTCAAGATCGGAGCTTGAGTGAATGCTTCCTTCAATGAGTTGAAAGCAGTTCTGCAGAAGTCAGAAAAGTTCCAGGTAGTTGTCTTGCAAGTAAGACAAGTCAAAGGGACAACAATGTTGGAGTAATTGTAAATGAAACGATAGTAGAAGTTTGTAAAACCAAGAAAAGACTGAATGTCTTTTACATTCCGAGGTTTGGGCCAGGCTTGAATAGTCTTGACCTTGACTTGAGCCATAGTGAGTCCATTCGGAGAGAGGACATAACCCAGGTATTCAATGGAGTCAGAATGAAATTCGCATTTATCAGCATGTGCATACAGGCCGTGTTGACATAGTCGACAAAGGACTTCCTTGACATGTTTCTTATATTGAGACATATTGTTGGAGTAGATTAGGATGTCGTCAAGGTACACAATGATGCATACATCCAAGAGGTTGGCAAAAATCTCGTTTATAAAACATTGAAAAGCCACAGGGGTGTTGGACAGGCTGAATGGCATGATGAGCCACTCAAACAAGCCATAGCAAGTTCTGAAAGCAGTTTTCCACTCATCGCCTTCAGCAATGCGGACAAGGTGATATGTGTGATGGAGGTCAATCTTGGTATAGAGGCGAGCCTTGCATGGGCTGTTAAGGAGATCGGAAATGAGGGGTAGGGGATAATAGTCCTTCTTGGAGAGTTTATTCAGGCTGCAATAATCAACACAGAGTCGGAGTGAACCATCTTTCTTGCAAACAAAGAGGACCAGAGCACCATGAGGGGACTGCATAGGGTAGATGAATCCAATGGAGACATGTTCTTTGATAAACAAGGAAGAGACCAATGTAGACCATGTGAATTGCCTTGTCATCTGGAAACAATGGGGGAAGATTGTCGACTGGTCTAGAGCAAGAATGAAGAGGGCGGATCAAGGGGATAGAGTGGGGTGGGAATGATGAGGATGAAACGGGGTACGTCTGAGGCGCAGGATTGGGGCTGGGGTGTGAATGGAATGAATGAAGATCAGATGACAACCCATAACCAGCATTGGTTCAGGCTGAATCAGAGTGAAAGGTTAGAGTGTGACTTGGGATATGACATGGGGTGGGAATGATGAGGATGAAATGGGATACATCCAAGGCACAGGATTGGGGTTGGAGTGTGAACGGAGTAAACAAATGTCAGATAACAACCCATGACCAGAATTGGTACAGGCTGAATCAGGGTGAGGGGTCAGAGTGTGACTTGGGATATGATAATGAATACAAACAAACTCACTGTATACCATCTCAATGGACACTTTTGCATAAACAATCAAAAAAATCTGCTCTCTCCCAAACCTCCTCAGAAAGAACAAGAAGGATGTTGAGAAGAAGCAAATGGCAGACAGAACAGAGATGAAGAAGAAACAGAAGGAAGCAATAGAACAGCTTTGGAGTACTGTGATAGAAGACCTTGTAGGGGAACTCCTCAAAATACCTGACACATCACTGATAACAAAAATAGAAAAGAAATGCAAAGACTTCAAGGCAATAATCAACAATTTACTCTATAAAGCAGGAGGTTCAATACTCAAACTAAGCAGATCACTCAACTACTCTTTCTGCTAAATTGTTCTACTCCTCAAAAAGTATTTATGTTTTCATTTCTCAACAATCCAGGTTATCATCCTGACCATTATCTAAAACCATGAGGACAGGAACTGTCCTATCTCTATTACTATCAGTTAGAGGGCTTGATTGAAGATGACAAGTAGAAAGAAGAAATCACAACAGCTGTAAAAGACAACAAAATGCTTGCAAATCAAATCTGGGCATTTATACATATATGGAGGACTGGACAAAAACTACAACAAGAGGTTGCATATAGGATGTACAAGGCAATGGGAGGAGAGTATCTGGCAAAAGTGCTGGACCCTATTCAAAAGAAGCTGAAAGAACAGTTGGAGAAAAATGAGACTGTGCCATTTCTCTCTCCATTGCATCCCACTCAATCTTGTGTAGCTTCCATTGGCAATGTCTTGAACTTAGAGTAACTGTCACCATCCCCTGCCAAAATGCCTCTCTCATTTCCAGCTGGTTCACATAAAAACCCACACTATCTTGAAACCACCCCTTGTTCTGAAACCACCCCACCACAATATTCCCCAAAGGACACTACCAGGAATCCTTGAGCTAGAAGTCAACAAAGATCTCTCTTTAGTCTCTGCCCCAATATACACATCAGTCATTGCCCAGACATTTGTTATAAATATCACAAGGAAGGTCACTGGCAGAAGGGCTATGCCAAGTACTATTGCAGATGGTGTTGTAGATGGAAACTGGGACACAACATGTCCAACTGTGAGGAATGGTTTACAGAAGGAAGAAGCAGATACTGAGAAGCAACAGAAGGGGAATATAACAACTTCAAGCACTGTTGATGATGCTCAGTATTATAAGCTGTATCCCTAACATGGTGGAGTTTCTCCAAAATTGCATGCTCCACTAAATTGGTATCAGAGGGGGTTCAACCAACAAACTGTGTCTGACATACAATCATCCTTAACACAATGTCAGTACATGAGAATGTAGATCAAAGAACAGGATAGACATACTGAAACCATTGAGTAGATATCTTGTTGTGAGGAGTTTGAATATTTGCTGATGGTGTCTCGGATATCTTGAAGTGCTGTAGCAACATAAGAGGCCTCCTCCTCGGCAGAGAGCCATCTCTTGACCTCGCCCTTGGAGCTGATCATATCCAGTTTCTCTTGTATCTTGGTAAAAGTGCTATGTGGTTTTTGAGAACCAGAAACGGCAGCAGAAAAGCGGGACATACTGTACAAGTTCAGCCCAACGTTTGGACTCCTTCTCATTGACATCCCTGTCATCTGGGCTCAGGTCCTCGATCCACTTCTTCAGCCTTTGGATTGCCTCCTTGTTCTTGCCCCATTTCTAAGTAATTATTAGTTCATGTGTCTAGATACTGGCGATATGTACCTCATGGTGTTTGATCAGAAATAACAGCCCTCCAGCAACACTCCTCAAAGGTCCGAAGGCATCAGACGCCTCTTTCGTCCCTCTGAGGACAAGTTTTCCCGTATCATACGCCAATTGCGACTGCTGAGGAATGAGAGCTATTTCTTTAATCAATTGTGTCTACAGCTTACATTTCCTGGCGAATCGTCTGGTCCGATGACACTTGCTTGCGAGTTTGAACTGGCTGGCTGTGTCTTTGCAGATGGTTTCTTCACTATTGCTTTGACTTTTCCGAATAAACGCATCTTGAGGAGGATAGAGTCAGACTTGGGAGACTCTGTGGTGAAGGTGCCTGTAATGCTGTTGAAAGTTCCCATGTCAATAGAATCGCTTCTCATCGTGATGGTAAACATAGAGATGCTGTGGCCGGCATATGTTCTCCACCGATACATGCATTTAGCGAGCTTTAATAACGGCAGACGAGAGGCCATTCTTAGCTTGTGGGTCAACCCTTTTTAATCATTGTTAGCCGCGTTAACCTGCCCTACTACACCACTGGCCTCGATAAAACTGTGGCATATTGGAAGTCCAACGCGCCGGACTCAAATACGTTCTCGGTGATTGTGGAAAGTGGCCCTGAGGGGGATTCGGGAGGATGTGGCATCATTTTTGGTGCTGCCAGAGCACAAACTGCTGTGCATGGATGAGAAGGCGGGGCGCAATCTGGATGGCAAAATGACGATGGAGTTGTTTGGGTGGAGGGCGCGATGTCGTGATGGAAACTTGAACGGAAACCTGGTATTCAATCTGTTGATTACAAAGGTTGTCAAAGGTACTGCACCGAGAACTGCGCTGTCAGCGGTAACCCCAAATCCATATCCAGCACACCAACACTGGCGTTGAGCTGGAACCGGGAACTTGCAACTAGTTTCAGTACCACCCTCAGCGCGCGCTGTACCCCCAAAAACCTGACACGCGCCACCTTCAACCCCCACATAAAACCCGAACGAGCCATGTATGGTGAGCATACCCCAACAGAACGCTATCGCCAGCGCTGGCTTACTCGATTGCACAATCGACTCCCCGTCGATATACAAGCTCCCATCTGCATGGCCATCCGCGCCTGGCGCAACGACGAACTCAAAGTCGCGTTTACGCAGCGCAACATTCGTCATCTCCCCCTGTGTGCACAGCGGTAGCACGTTGCGCGGATTTGCAGCGGGATCTCTGTGAACGGCACGTTGTCAAGGTGCACGCTGACGCCTGTGTCGTGTACCACCGTGTGTTGAAGCCACAGAAGATGATGTCGCGCGGGAGTGTGCCTGGTGGAAGGCGGTGTAATGTAGTCGAGGAGGCGGTCGCTGAATTCATCCTAGCATGGGTGTTTTTGGTTGAGAAATTCCTTACCGTATATCAAAGCATGTTCTTGGCAGCTTGGGTCACACTAGGCCATTTGTAGAATGCTTGGCTGTTCGAAGTGTTGGAATTATGCTGAAAAGCATATCATGTTAGTGGACGCGATCACCCCTCATCGACGTGGGTCCTTTCAATACTCCATTTTTCATATGCATCACGACTCACCTGCTACCTTTACCTATAATTTATAAAGAACGTTGAAACAAGACTTTGGCAAGGCTCAGCCAGTGAACTGCCGTTGTTCCCTGCTGGCCTTGTGACTTGGAGACTGGCCCATTAGCCAGTCCTCCACCATGTCCCTACTTGATGATGTCGGCCTCGTGCTAAGGCCCAAGATATATATTAGGCAATCAAACCAAAAGAAAAATAGTAATAACAATAGATGTACACTAAATATTATATAAAGCCTTAAATGGACTGTAGACCAAAAAGTGGATTGGCAGGAAAGCCTCATTGCCTATTTGTTAAGGCAGAAGGGATCCCACAATATTAATGGAGGATAGAATAAATTTTATTTTTCCAAAAAATTATATCTGAAAGTGTCAATGGCATACTTGTAATTACGGTGAAAGTGGCTGGATTGGGCCTTGGCTGACCCTCCTCCATCCGCCCACCTACACGACGAACGAGCTCGCTCTCCCAACGCTGAGCCCATCGGCCTTTCGCTCCATGCGTGATTTCTGCTCAAGCACGAGGAAGGAGACCACAACAATATCCTGTATGTGCACAGCAGCGGGCTCGAGCGCGAGGAACGCAGGGTGCAGGGTTCGTGCGCCATCAACAATGGACAAACGCGAGGCATTGAACCACGCGATGGGCGTGGAGGGTGCGTCGGCGGAGTACAGCTGGGGATTTCAGTTTAGTGAAAAAGGTAGACGAAGCGGGGAAAGACAGGGTAAGAGACTTACGGAGAGCTGATGCACAATGCTGGACTTCCATATATACGTCTTCCCGCCTTCCTTGAACGTGACTGGGCTGTGGGGAAGGAAACCGAGGTGCATGTCAGCACGAAGAAGAAAGGAAAACACTGCGCCGCGCACAACTTCAATGAGAATAGCCCCGTTTGCCTGAGCCATTCCTTCACCTTTCGTGGCTTGTCTTCTCCTGCGAAATGGATCTGATCCGAAACAAAGTCGCGCCTTTCCAGCACAGCGAAAGGGGCATTGACGCTGTCGCCGTCACGCGCGTACGTCGTCTGTGTTAACGCAGCATTGCTGTGCACGCGGTAATACACGGTGGACGAGCCCATGCGGAGGATCGTGGTGTTTTTCACATTGTCAGGGTTGAGCACGAGCACGAGCGCGGGCTCGCCGTCAGCAGGGAAGGACGGGTTGACGAGCGTGACCTGGGACTCGGTCGAATTCAGGGCGATAGGAGAAGCCATGGTTTCTGTGCTTCAGCTGATGGCGGGTATTAAGCCAAGATGCTTCGGCCGCCGTACTATGAAGGGCGCTGACTGAAGAGGGATTCGAGCCATCGGGCATGATTTTGCCATGCGAGCCTCGCTCGGATCTCTCACAGCAGTAGGGCTGTGCGGAAACTGCGGATGATATTCCGGCCGTTAGAAGAAGAGGACATGTAAATCGTAATGGCGTCGCGGTCAGGTTCAAAGACCATCGTAGCCGCTGCCTTGCCACTGGACTAATCTACAACCCTCAGCCCAAGAATATGCAGCCGAAATCAGCTACTAGCCATCTTATAACCAGTATAATCTGACTGTTTGTACTACCACATGACGGTGGAACCACATGTAGGACAAGGCCAAAGATAGGACAAGGCCCAAGGTTGTCTGCCGATGGCTGTCCAAATTATTTCCAGTCGACTGTGACATTGTAGCGGTACCGGACTAACTAGTACATCCAGTTGTAAAGCCACCCTCCGCATTCAACCGTAACCATACCCGCCCACCATGGACTCCCAAGCGACCCTCGTCCACAGTCCAGCTAAGGACTCCAAGATAACCCTTGGCAGCCCTCATCCAGGTTCGCCCCTGAAACTCGCCTTCGACCGCAACAGTACCATTAACGCGCTCATCTACCTCGGGGCCACCCCCCTGCTCAAGATCTCGACGCTCGACAGGAGTACCGCACACACCAAGATCATTGACGCCCAGACCGGCCGACAGGTCGCGGCAATCGAGTACCGGATGCTCCTCCCCGATATCATCACGTTCGCGGACCGCTATGAAGGTAAAGCTATCAAGCTGAGCGAGTGGTTGCGCAAGGAAAAGCTGGCCGATGGGCAGTGCGGGTCCCTTTCCTTTACCGCGCACCCGGCATTATCCTCATTGAATAGTGTAGAACCGCGACGGCGCTCGACACGCCGTATGGAACGTACTGGTGGAAGTCGAATGCGGAGTATCGTTTGGCGGTGCGTGCTTTTTTCATCCTGTATTACACATTCAACTACAATATTCACCTCAGTTGTACGCCGAGGGCAACTTCGACCGTCCCGTTGCGTATTTGAATCAGGAGGGCCCCACGTTTGCGCTCCTGATCGAGCGCGGCACTGAGATGATCCGCGAGGAGATCGTCGCGTCGTTTCTAATCCTGGAGCAGAAGATGCGCATCGGCGAGCGCGCGTATGGGACGGCCGATGGCAAAGTGGCGATAAACCGTACTGTGCTGGGCCACTACGTCAGTACTGATACTTGATAGCATGGTGCTATATCCCACGTTATAATGACCTCTTTGGACTCTCCTACCATTGGCTTACCGTTGGGGGGGGGCGACTGACCCTAAAATTACAAACCTGCGTCAGCCTGTGAATACTACCAGCGCGAGCACAGCTGCTGTTACGAAACCATCAGAGGGGCAGAGGTACTGTAGGAGACAAGGCACCTTAGGTATGCGTATACTTCGTGTCAACTAAGACTGTAACCTTTTCCAGATACTGAATGTCGTTCTTGGATTGGGTTACCCGCCTCCCCCAGTGCCGAGGACCGACTATGCTGGGAATCGAGAAATTCGAGAGCCCCTGCTCGTCGTCATCATTTTGGGCAGGGCGACAAAATACTGGCGATTTTTATGCCACCTGCTTCTTGCCTGCTTCGTGCGGCCGTGGACTCATGTCTATGACTTTTGGCATTTCTCATAATGCCATCACCCAATCATGAGCTGGAAGGGACCTAGTGCTCGAGTGGTGAGCTACGAGTTGTCGTGAGTTCAAATGGATGGGCCATAAGGCACCCACGGCTCTTCAGAACGAGCACCTTCAGCTGCGACAGGAATTCATCGGCACTCCCCTCTTGTTAACAGAATTTTCTTAAGTTGTAACGTTATACCAACCCATCCGTAGCCGCAATGCGTTGTCAGTTTCCATTGATGGACGATCTCTGAGAACATCGCCTCACAGCATTGACTCGGATGCGCTTCGCACCTTCCAGGCGGGGCCTCCAAAACGTGTGATTTAGCTAATTCCCGGTGAGACCAGGCCCACAGATCTTCCCCCCCCTTGGCTTCGCGGTTTTGAGGGAGAGGGGGGTTTGACTTTGTGGATCAAGTGGTAAATAATTACATTAGACGATGTAGTTGTCCTAAATATCATACTATCAACAACTAGACGCCGAGATCTGCTCTGAATCAACGATTTGAACTCTTTCCCACTCTCCGGGCAACCAGAGAATCTTCCAGCCAGAAGATAGATGTCCCGAGGATGAATGTGTTTCATTATGGTAGCTTGATGCAGAAGTAGTCTTCCAAATAAAGACACCATCAATGTTACCCCGGACAGCTAGGTAAGACCCGAGCGCGACACAGGTTTCCGTAGGCTTCCGCAGTGATCATTGATCAACAATTTGAATGGATACACCTGTTTCCACATTCCAAAGATTTCACTCAGTCCTTGAGGAGGATACTAGTAACAGTGTCTTGTCATCAGACGTGAATACAAGATTTCCAGTCTCTCCCTGTAAAACTCACCACCTGTTTTCCGGATGTCGTATCGTGTAATGCCACTGTACGTGATTATTTTCCCATTCACTCGGGAGTTCGCGAAAGATTTCCACTTCTTGTTCGAAGTCCTGCATATGCCGCTTCCTTATGAGGCTGGCCTGTGATAAAAGTGGGAGTACAGAGTGATGGATGTGCATTGCCGATTCTCGTATGCAATCTTTCCGAGATTCTTGTACCCATTGTATGACAAGGGCGGCAGATAGCTTGGCCTGCAAATGCTACTCCATCATATGTTTTCAGCCAATTTTTTTGATCAGTTCCTATTCGCTTTGTCATGAAGGTGATCTACAAATTTGTCCTAACAGTAACTTTGCCTCCACTCCCCTTGAAGGTCAATCCTCCCTTTTTCTCCTCAGTTGTTCAATGTACACAAAGGTCACAAGGATCAGGTCGATCATATGTTCGCCCAGAGGAAATACTTCAAGCGAACCTGGTCGCTTTTCGTTTAGGATTCCTGGACGTTCTCTATGAAATACTGCGACCTTCTTTTGTATGCCATGGTCATTCAAGACGAGCTGGATGGGTCGGAAGACAATGATGATGATGACAAAGTCAGCCAGCCTAGTGACAAGTTTAGCCAAATACACACCTCACTGAACCGATTCTTCATCCTCCAGCTGTACTCCTTGCCATCAGGTCCTTTGAAAACGCGGTTCCTGCAAGGTGACAAGTAAAACCAAGGTCTTAGTCCAACTGGAAATGCAGACCAAAACGGACCTTCCATGACGTCCCCAACCAGACTTTGTGAAGAACGCGCACGTATCAGACTCGACACCCTTGTAAATGATCCGCGAAGGCTTCAGGAGGCGAAATTCAATTTGAGCAAGATGCGCATATCTATCCTTCGTGTCCACAGCACTCATCCCGCCAGAAGTTGACGCTTGTGGGGTCGTAGGCTGCTCAATAAAATGATCGAAGCCTTGACTGCTAGGTATCCGGTTGCCAGTGCTCCCTTCAACACTGCGGCGAATCCTATTCTCCTCAGGTTCGTCGTTGTCTTCGTAATTTGCAATGCGGTTCTGCATGCTATGATCCCATATCTTCAAATTCGGCACAACACGTTCTATCTTGGCAATCCTCGGTTGAAAGAACGTGTGCGGCGTCTCAACCTTGTACAGGACCTGGCCTTCTGCTGTCGTATAAGTTGTGTTTCGTGCTGAACTGGACGAAAGATATAAATGCATCACGACTCTCAAGGACATCAGGGGGGGGGGGGGGGGGGGGGTGTGGCAAGGGTTTTGGACCGGACCCGGGGATTATATATTGCCAAACCCCCCAAACCCCCCAAACCGAAAAAAGTGGGTAACCGAAAATTAAT
>JASFDG010000116.1:13173-48193 GCA_036937095.1 Phaeolepiota aurea
CCCCCCCCCCCCCCCCCCCCCCCCTGGCATCGTTATTGTCCCTGAGCAGGCTGATATATATAGGCAATCCGGCCAAACACCCCATACGGACAAATCTGGGTAACCGTAAATTTATCTCCAGCACGCAGACATGCACTATCGTCGTGTATGGTTCCCGGGCTCATTAAAATCTCAGACCTGTTTCGTTCAATAGATATGAACCTGTGGCGTAGGCAATCCAATGAGAGTTAGTCTGTATACACTCATGTCTACCATTGTCGCGAGGAGCGGGCCATCCTACGCGATCCATCGACCGTTCGGCTCTTAGGTAGCAGTGTCAGGATCACAGTGGTCGACACCGGCCTGAACAGGCTTCCCCACAAACGGTTGCCGGACGAGGGCCGAAAGGGAAGGTTGTGATCAAGCCCTTGAGGAACGGCGAGCCGACAAATAAGAGTGCCGTGCGTAGCTGTGATCGATGCAGAAGAGGATGTGCGAGTCAGTGGTGAGGACCTTTGTGAACCAAATCGATTCAAAGCGGCTGGAGATGGAAGACTGGCGGGGGGAACTGTGACGAAACCGGAGAGTGACAGCGGGCGGGCCGAGAAGAACAGGAGGAAACGCAAGTTCTGAAGTGTTATTCTAACTGGACTACGGCGTATGTGACCCCTGGAACTACTGAGTCGGATGATCCCTACTAGTAGAACATTGTCCAGGAATGGTCACCCAAGGTTCCCAGATCGGTAACTTCAGGTGTTTCCGTTGATGCCTCGTTTTGTGGTGGAGGATGGTCAAGCAATGATATTCAAGGTTTGGCTTGAATAGAGCCATGTCCGACAAACCAACCAATCTACATGGTGCGACGATATGTGTAGGGGGTGTACCACAATGCGGTGCATAAGTATGTCGGTTTCTGCGAATGTGAGAGTATATCATAATTTGTGAGTCGAGATAGACCGTAGCAGCAGAATTGGTTGCTAAAAGATGCATGTGAGGGAGGGTTCGGATCTGCCAGAATGGTTATGCAAACAGATTGTTAGTAAAAGGTCGCAATCAGGTGGATGTCCAAGCCACGATCATCTGAGCCAATTTCTTGAGATATAATCGCAACGATAAAGCAATTATCTGGAGATGATCTATTTCGCTGGACTCAAAGTTGGTGGAAAAGGCCGGTGCTAGAAGAGGTGGATTTTTATTCTAGACGCGAATGCTATTCGAGTACGTGCAAGCCACCAGTGATCCGTCTACTGAATGATGAACACTGGTTACAGTCGTTTCACTAGGTACCCCTTCAGACATGTCGCTGAGGGAGTACAGGCGCAGGCCGCGGGAGCGGGCCAAAGCAAAAATAATCGAGGTTTGGGGAAAACAAGGGTGCCCGTGGCATGTGGTCGTCGACTTCATAAACTCTTGTTGTAACAGTTTTGTTATGCAAGAAAGCTGTTTGTTGCATGCTGTCCAATAGAGTAACAGCTCGGGTCCCGGCCACGTCAGTCCTGCCCCAAGCCACCAGAAATGTTCCAATGGTGTAGACTGAAGCAGATCCCGAGCTTGTGGTGTATACGAATAAATGGGACTTGGTGGAGCTGCCGATCGTAAGAAATGAGCCATTTTAGTGCCAGGAGTCGATCTTTGCCAGTGAATTTGGCAGCAAAATGAGTTTTGGTTTGTTGTCGTTGTGACTGACATCGCCAGCATCATCATCGTCGTTAAAAATGACCAGATCGATATATGTTTGCCGAACGTATGGAAGATACGTGGTGCGACGTTCTTGTATCCGAACTGATAATAACAAGTGCCTGACGTGGCAGAAGGTGTCTCCCAAATAACGACACAACCCATCAACAGATAGACATAGAATAACATGATCACGTGTCAGCAGGGAACACCAAGCGTGACTCCGCCTTACTCAACTTTGCTTTCACATTGGACACCGTGTTCAACTCTGGATGTTGGCCTCATAGAATAACTTTATCTGTGGTTAAGGTGTGGTATTTCCATAATCGCTCTGGATAGGCAGACCAGCTGGATTTGTTCATAGATCCATCCCAGTACTGAGGATATGTCTGCAGCGTTGACAGCGCACCCAGACCTGTCTGAACGCTCCAATGGAACGCATCCTGATATCTCTCTGGGATCCTTTGTATCAGGGTTTTCTACCCCAGGCCGTGGCCTGCGTGTACCTTCATCTTCATCGCGAACTACCGCGCAGTCTTCTGCACCGATCGCAACACCATCCCCACCTCCAGCACAGGCATTTTCTCGGCGAAAACCAGAAGACACCTCTCTCTCAACCCGCTTGGGCATGTTCAACCAAGATAACAACCCAGACCATGCAGGTGGCGATCTATTAGGTACTCCAGACGCAGACAAGAGGAAATGGAGCGAGAGCATCGATACCCCAGCCGCAGGCCGTGCAAAGCGTGCCCCGCCGAATGCTGGGGCTAACAAAGGCGGGGTAACCCTCACGCTGCGGGACCAAGAAAAGGTGTGCTTAAAAGGTGTTACAACTGCGGCTGATCATGTATCCATCGATCGGTCCTTAGCATATCGACAACCTCAAAAAGGAGAACTTTAACATCAAGCTCAGAGTCCACTTCTTAGAAGAGCGATTGGCGCAGCTGGCCCCTGATCAGATCGATGCTGCCCTCAAACAAAATATCAACTTAAAAATTGAAGTCCAACAACGTGGGATGGAAATGAAAAAACTGAAGAAGCTCGTCCTCTCCCTCGAGCACGAGCTGGAACGGTTACAACGCGGGGCAGGTGGACCGCGTGGTCGGGAGCGTGAACTGGAGGAAAGGTTGGAGGAGAGGGAACGAGAGCTACGTGAGCTGCGCCGCCGACGTGCCGGCAACGATGATACCTTCGAGGCCTTACGCGAGGTCGAAGCTCGGAACGTGGAACTGGAGGACGAGCTGGAGAATGCACGTGGCTTGTTGGAGGAGAACGTTGAGGAGATTGAGCGCTTACAGGAGATCGTTGAGCGGAAGGGTGACGAATCGATGAACCAGAGTGGGGCTGGGAGCAGCCGCGATCGACTCAAAAGACGACTGGAAGAACTTGAAGGTGACAACGAGGAACTTCGAGCTAGGCTGGAGGACCAGGCTCAGCTGATAGGCCAACGAGAGGATGAAAAGGAAGATTTGGTGGATGAAATTGATGCATTGAGGCTGGAGATGGAGGACTTGCAGCGGCGAAGAGAGGCAGAAACCATCGAAAGGAGCGAGAGTCGGGCGCAGATTTTGGAAGAACGAGAGGAACGGGAGGCGGTGGAGGATAATCTCAATGGTCTACGAGACAAACTTGCCGCACTTCTCATCGAGCTTCAACAAAAGGAGGATGAAATTGAGATGAAGAACAAGGAGATTGAAGACCTTGTGTCTGAGCATCAACGGATCGTAGAAGTCGTTGAGGACGAGTGGAGAGGAGAGGTTGAAGAGGCAAGGGGTCAAGTCGAGGAACTTCGTGATGTACGTGCTGAATCAAATTGACGCATTCTCCAACAATCCCTAACTGCCAGTTGTAGGTTCTGGCTGAGCGAGAATCTGAGTCCAAGGATCTTCGCTTGAATATATCAGAACTCGAGGCAAACACGAATGACCTTCATAGCAAATTTGAAGCAGCCTTAGCCCACCTGGAGCGGGAGACGGATGAGAAAGATGCTGAAATTGAATCTATGCAAGCGACAATCGAGAAGCTCAGTGAACAGATCTACCTTCTTGAGGATGACAACGACAAGCTCAAGGAAGAAAGCGACCGAATGCGGGAGGAGGATTCAGTTGAACGGGAGAGGCTTGAAGCCCTTGCCTCGGCGCTAAAAGAGGTTTGTCACTTACATCATATCAAGATTTACCATTAAATTATCCTTGCAGAAAATCGCTGGCCTCAAATCTCAGCTAGAAGAGATGACTGAAAATTATGAGGCGTGTAGCGAGGAAATTCACGCTCATCGATCGAGGCAGGAGGAGCTTGCAAGACATGTCGAGGACCTCGTCCAGGAAGTCCAACGCGAGCGAGAAGCCCGAGAGCATACCGAATCCGATCTCGATGCTGCAGACAAAGAACATGACGCTGAGCTACGAAAAGAGAGGCGAGCCTTGGAATCAAAGGAATCCGCATTACAGAGCGCCCTCAAAGACCTCACTCGTGCAGAAAGTTTGCTTACACAACGCGAATCCGATCTGCAGGCAGTTCAGTCGTCATTGCAGACATTTGAGGCTGAGTCAAAACGACTTGGGGAGACCCATACGACTGCACGCTTCTCATTGCAGCTTGAGGTGGATCGCCTGAAGCGAGACTTGGAACGCGTAGAGGACGAGCTTGCGCGGGCTAGAAAGGAACTCGATGAGCGGGATAACAAGTTCCGAGACCGCGATTCCGTGCTAGACAAGCTGTATGTCGAGAACCGGGATCTCGCCAGTCAGTTGGCAGCGCAAACTCAAGCAAGGCTCAATCTATCCGAAAAGTTGGACATCGTACAGTCTAATTTACGAACCGCTGAGAGCGAGCTAGCCTCATTCAAGGGTAGAGTGACAGAGCTGGAACAGCGGCTATCCAAGGACCAGAGATCCTTACTCACAGCTGAGAGCCAGTATCGCGATCAGCTGACTGAGCGGAACACCTTGTTGTTGACGATCTACCAATATATGGACAAGATTCTGGGCGTTGACAAGACACCTGTATGTCTTCATTTCTTGACATTTAATACTATCTGACTTGCTTTTAAAAGAAAAAGGCTGGCCAGGCCGAAACCAAGCCATTCACGAACTTTAGCGTCTTCCATGACAACCTAATCACCCGTCTAAAGGCGCTGAGCCAAATACAACTGGACTTTGACAAGCGGTGTAAGGAAGCGGAGGCGAGGTTTACGGACAAGTTGGGGGAGATGCGAAAACAACTTGATAATCGGTGGAAGCAGATCGACAAGTTCGAGACGAGTGTGAAGGCGTATGCAGACACGAAGGCAACGTGGAGGCGCAAATTTAGCGCAAAGGAAGGGGAACTCGAGGCCATCAAGGTATGAATCTCATGCTTCAGGGGGGGAACTTCCCATAAAAGTGATACTAAGCCTCTTCCAGGCGACAAATGCAGAAATGGCTGCCCAGCTCGCCGGAATGAAACGTCCAGGTGGGACAGATGCTATGGAAGTTAGGTCACTGACCACTCGGGCGGCGAACGCGGAGCGCCGATTAAACAACGCTCAAAATCAACTACTAGCGACAGAGGAGAAGATCGCAGCTATGAGTCAGAAGAACGTAGCCGCAGATCAGAAGTGGGAGGCCAGAGTCAAGGAATACGAGGCACGTTTGCGGGCTGCCGAGGAGAGGGTCAAAAGGGAGAGGCAGGGGAGCAAAGAACGGGTTGCGGAGTTGGAGAATAACCTCAAGTAAGGATTCGCTTCCCATTGCTACGCACCCTGAGAACTTGATGATCATCTCAGGAGCCTGCAGAGGCAGCTTGAGCTGGCGCAGAAGCGCAGTCAGCAGCTCACTGAAGTCATTGACACGAACAAGGCTTCCGGATCGAATTCACCAAGATAGTCAATTACAGTGCCGAAGTATATATTGTTCAGCCTTTACCTCCATTGCCATGTATTTCCCCCATGCTTTCACATCGCACAATTATTTTATTTACCCTCATGCTTCTCGTGTTATCTCCACGGTTGTACTAGAATTGTATTAACTGAATTCATAATCTAAAGATAAAGATAAAGATAAAGATAAATTTGCTGACTACATTACATAAGTAATTCAGGTAACTAATGCTAAATCTAATTCATAACTTTGGAAAACTTTGTTGACCGTGACCTTTTGATTGGGCGGGTATCGTAAGCAATCGAATTCGCTTATCGGCACCTGGCATACCTGTGTCGCCCGGGCCATATGCTGATGCGGACATCCCACTCCCTATATAAATGGCCTTTACAATCGGATCTGGCACTGGCAATTCCCCCTTTTTCTCGTTTCCCTTGCGATGGCCTCAGAGGAAACCCCCTTGTTGTTGTCCGAAACTGCAGCGAAACATGAAGTGGTGTACCAGCGATTCTCCAGTGCTCGAAAAAAAATATTAGTCGTGATGGTATCCTGCTGCGGCCTATTACCCCGTTCGTTGAGTCATTTATACAGTGATAATGAGAGGTCCTCAACGTTGCAACGAAGTGTTTGTTTCAGGAACCTTTGTCCCTTCAATACCTCAAATTGCCAAAGATTTACATTCAACAGGACCAGTCGTCAGGTAATGTCGCTTCGAGGCTATATACTACAGGGGTGTTGACCATCCTACTCACACATATTCTATAGCTTGGCTGTCAGCCTGTCCGTGTTTGCCGCATCGGTAGGGGCGCTGTTCGGTGCTACGTATTCGACGTTCTGTAAGGCGAACCATTTGACGGGTTTCCTCGCAGGCAGGTCGCTGACCACCGTTCCTATTCTTCTTTCAGATGGCCGGCGACCCATTTACCTTACAATGCTTCCACTCTTAGTTCTGGGATCTGTTGGTGTCGCAGCTTCGCAAACAATCCCTGAGCTGTTGGCTTGGCGATTCTTTCAGGCCATGGGTGCATCACCAGGAATGTCTGTTGGTGCAGGCGTCATTGGAGACATATATAAGCTGGAAGAAAGGGGGCAGGCAATGGGCATATACTTTGCAGTATGTATCTTGGCCGCCTTCAAGTGCACGGGTAACGTCACGTAATAGGCCGTCCTGCTTGGACCTGCAATTGCACCTTTTGCTGGAGGTACCTCGTTCCTACTTCTGTTCTGTGACATTACTCAAATCACGTGCAGGCCTCGCTGCCCACTATGCTTCCTGGAGGATCATGCAGCTTTCGCTGGGGATAGTCGGATTCGTTGCTTGGATATGCATGCTCCTTTACTTCCCAGAGACAAGCCACCCCGGCACCAGGGGTGTTGACAAACTAGATGACCATCCGAGTTGGAGACCTGTTATCCTGAATCCCATCAAACCTCTCGAGTTACTTCGAAGTCCCAATCTCATGGCTGTTGTACGTTTATGGTGTTCATCGGATATCGAAAGCCAACTGACC
The DNA here is from genome assembly GCA_036937095.1 of Phaeolepiota aurea. NCBI lineage: Eukaryota > Fungi > Basidiomycota > Agaricomycetes > Agaricales > Squamanitaceae > Phaeolepiota > Phaeolepiota aurea. The sequence continues at coordinate 20,201 of JASFDG010000116.1, forward strand.
CTATTTCTAGTCAGTTAGTGGATTCGTAGTTCTCCTAACCGATTATGGTAAGTCATAATCACAGTGCTAAGAATTGGATTAAGCAAGCCTGAAATGATGCAATAGTGCTGTTGGTACCTTTGGCATACACCATTGTCCGTTCATTGCCCACCACACCGATGGCTGCTGACTGATTCTCGTATGCAGGGAGTACGTTATAATATTACCAACGAAGCCCTCATCGGCGCATGTTTCATACCCTGTGGGTTGGGTAATATGAGTGCGTTCGACCTCCCTGTCTTTTATAATCCTTACGACATCCTCTCTACTAGTTGGTGCGCCTTTGGCAGGTCGCATCTCGGACAAAATCGTCATAAAATGGCGAACAAAACGTGGTGGTATTTGGTATCCTGAGGATCGCCTTCGAGCCACATTATCTGGAGCCTTATTCTTCGTCCCGATGTCCGTCCTATTATCCGGAATAATTACGCGATACATCGCTGGTCCCATTGGGCTAATTTTAAACCTCGCTTGCCTGTTTATGAATGGTATTGGAGTAAGCAATCGTCATCAATAACAACGATGTATCCTTGACCCGACCTAGGTTGATATCGTACTCAGCCCTTCCGCCGCCTACGTTGTGGATGTAATGCATTCCAGGAGTGCTGAGAGCATGGCGGCAAACAAGTACGTCCATCCCGCGCTGGTCACAACATGTTCTTATGACTTCCAGCTCTTTCCGATCTATACTTATGTCTATATCTATTGCCGGGATTCTCCCTATGATCAATACCTATGGCCTTGTGATAACAAATACCGCCTCAGCAATACTGGCGTGGTTAGGTTTCATGTAAGGACTATGATCAACCGCAAGCCCTTTACTGAAGTTTCACATGTAGTCTACTCTGGTGCACGATTAGATATGGCCACCAAATGAGGGATTGGGTCAACATTGGATATTCCACAGTTGAGAACAACTGACATCGACATCTTAGAATGAGTTCGGTAACTGCCGACTGGCGCGACGGTGTTTACGACCAGCAAAACATGTCGGCCGACAATTTTTGGGGACGTGGGAATACCTGAGGTACGGACTTAATTACAGATAAGAGGTATCTGAATCTGTATAGTCACCAATCATTGTGGAAATAAGCTATTGCATGAATAGCAGGCTCCGCGGCTGCTTTGCTCGATAAGCGCCCATTCAATCTCAGCCCCAATCTGTTATCCCGTAGCTGCCGGCGTTTGGCCAAACTTACATGCAATAAGTAATAGCAGGAAGTAAGTTCGAGCTGGAATCAGACCCTTGCATCTAGCCATGAGGTGGCGCGACTAGTCAATTGCAATGCGGAAACGCTCCCTTTTGTTGGGGTCTAACACAAGAGCGGTCAAGTGTATGACCCCTTCTTTTTTTCCCATTGTGTGCGCGTTCCAATGACCAACGGATTTAGGTGCGGCCTTGAGGCCAAAACTCATCAAATTGCGCGCATGGTATTGGTCCAAGAGATGTCAGATTCGCCGATCGTGGAACAAATTCCACCCCCCAAAATGGGAGATTTGCGTGGTATGTTTGGCAAAGCCATTGAGGAAACTCCGACGGCAAGTCACCATCGGCACTCTAATGATCAACAGTCAATTTGAGCATCAACCGTTGACACCATCCCATCTTATCGTGTTTCGAGCACCTTTCCCAGAGATGCCTTTAGTTTTGTCTCTCAATACAAACATCATGGCACTCCATGCTGGCTTTCAGATTCTTCCATCCCCTTTGATGTCAGGGTCATTCTGTGAGTCAGATCCAGTTCCACCTTTGACTGATCTGCCACCTCTTGACTTCAATTACTGTGGCTATTATTTTATTTGTACAGGTTTCGCTGAAATTGTTTGACGGTCACCAACCGTTTCCATATGCTGATCTAGATTCAAGATGCATCTGCGATCACCCTGGGAGTCATCAGACCTGAAAGGCGGCTAACATAATTATCGCATCATCGTGTGTGAGTGAAAGAATGGAGCGGTCTCTGTGCGGCCGGCGCCGAATTTTGTTTTATGAAATAGATGGTGCCTTTTTTTCTCGTTCTTGCTATATCAAAGGAATGCTAATAGTTGCATAGATGTGTGTAGGCCTTTGTGCTCAGAAACAAAATTGCCTTTGCTCTTGGATGGGGATATATTCATTGACAGCTCAGGTAACCATCTCCAGCCAAAAAAAAAATGGACGGCTAGCCGCGATGTCCATCACATTCTCTCAGGGTCCAGATCTTCGAGTGTCATATTCTGGTGTCTTCTCGAGCCAATACGAAGAGTCTATGGCATCCTCAGCCACTTACAGCTCGGAGCTGACCAGGTTAACATCATCTATATCTACTGGGAATATAAAAATGGCTGCTGTCACCGAAGGGCATCCCCATCGCCCCTTTCCTCCCCCTCACTAGGCGATACATGGCTCCAGCCACGGAGGAATCCCCTTTGCTCGTCCATGCCTTGAACACGGCCCGGCTTGAAAATGAGAGGATATATTCTCGCTTCTCTACTTCACAGAAGAGGTTTTTAGTCGCAATGGCTGCGTATTGTGGGCTTTTACCGAGTACGTTATCACGACCCCTGCCGATGCGATCCCCAAACTGAAAAACGAGACCAACAGCGTTTGTATCGGGCACATTTGTGCCCTCGATACCCCAGATCGCGAAAGATTTGGAGACGACTGGTGCAGCTGTAAGGTAGGGAGACCTCTCGTTGGTTATCGTGAGAGCCCCCGATCGTAACGTTTAATTGAATCCCCCCATCCTCTAGTGTGGCTGTTAGTTTGTCCGTTTTTGCAGCGTCAGTCGGAGCTCTGACGGGTGCGACTTACTCGTCTTTCTGTAAGTGACCACAAAAAAAAATTGCTTGCCATGGAAATGATCATCTTTGGGATCAGATGGTCGTAGACCTATATATCTCTATGGTCTCCCCCTTTTGGTAATCGGATCTGTCGGCGTAGGTCTTGCAAAAAATATACCCGAGCTTCTGTTTTGGAGATTCTTTCAAGCCGTAGGCGCTGCGCCTGGAATGTCCATAGGTACTGCGATCATTGGAGATATCTACATGCTGGAGGAGAGGGGACAAGCTATGGGTATATATTTCTCCGTACGTATTCAAATCTCCCCTCCTTCGTTCCCGCTTCTGGCGGCGCTAGCGTTAACAGATGAAGTCTAGGTCAGTCTGCTTGGGCCTGCTTTAGCTCCTTTAGCAGGAGGTGATTATTGTGGTTCCCTCCTGATTAGGGTGGTTTATCATATCATTTTCTTCTCCCTTCCTAGGCATAGCTGCACGGTATGCAACATGGAGGCTTATGCAGCTAGCCATCGGGGCATTTGCGCTCGTAGCATTTCTAGCCATGTTGCTTTACTTTCCAGAGACAAGTCACCCTAACACACGTGGGGTTGATAAGCTCGAGACGCCCCATCCAAGTTGGAGGCCTGTTTTCCTCAACCCACTTAGTCCATTATGGCTTCTCCGCAGCCCGAACCTTCTCTTGGCCGTGAGTTAGATCCAGTTCCCTCTATGGTGCTGAAGTCTGATGTCAACACAACTAGACTATGAGCGGATTTGTATCATTGATGACCGAGTACGGTATGTACGCGTTCTGCATCGCGGCTGGGGGCGTCGTTGAGTGGTGAACTTCATTTCTAGTGTTGCTTATACCCGTTGCCTACACCATCGTAAGGACTCCTTATACCACAGCTTGTCCCGTCAATTAACTGGTATACTAGGGTGTGCGCTATAATATTACCAATGAGGCGATCATTGGTGCCTGTTTCCTGCCATGCGGTTTAGGCAATATGAGTCCGTTCTGTCCAAACCCTGATTATACGGACTATTGCTCATTCTTGCAAAGTTGCCTCGCCGATTGCAGGGCATATATCCGATCGCATGATCGTCAAAGGACGTGAAAAAAGGGGAGGAGAGTGGTACCCAGAAGACCGCTTAAAAGCAACGATCCCAGGCGCCCTTATTTTTGTGCCATTATCCGTCCTCCTATCTGGCATTACCATTCGGTTCGTGCCTGGACCAATTGGGCTAGCGCTGAACCTTGTGTGGCTTTTTATGAACGGTATCGGTGTAAGTTATTTTTAGCCCATGGTCAGTTACATGAGCTCATATCGTCGTGCGTACTATGCATAGGTTGACTTTGTGCTGACTCCTTCGGCGTCTTACATCGTTGACATTATGCATTCAAGGAGTGCGGAAAGCATGGCCGCGAACAAGTATGCAACCTCTGTTGCACCTGTTAGTTGGGTTTTCTGACAATCCCTCTCTTTTTCCCTAGTGGGCTACGCGCTATCATGATGTCGCTCGCCATCGCGGGAATATTCCCAATGATTGACAAATATGGTGTTTTAATCACAGACGCTGTCTCGGCTGCCACTGGCTGGGTTGGCTTTATGTGAGCTTCTTTCGCGAATCGTATCAACACAGTGGACTGATTCCATTCTATGAAACCCTTAGTTTGTTGATGGTCATTTTTGTATACGGGAAACAAATGCGAGACTGGGTGGATGTGGGCTACACGGTGTATGATCATAGCTGAAGGAGGCGGCGTTCTGTAGAAAGGAAGAAAGTATGAAGCGATATCGGCGCTGAGCCGATGGAAAGAGGTAATCCGGAAACAAATCTATAACATATTCTAAGGATTTCTGTGGTAGACATGAATTAACTATGGCCCTTTATTTCGGAGAGGGGGGGGGAACCTTGACGGCTTCAGCACATTGAACCCATGATGACTATGTGGTAACACCGTGAAAATGTACACATCTCCGACGGGTTGTTTTTCCAGCAAAGTTCGGAACTTCGTTTGCGATGGGATATTCCAGACCTTGGGATACGAATGTGATATGCAACTACCCTTGGTCGAACTTGCAAAGTGGTTGGGCCAAGTAATGGGGTCTGGTAGGCTGTAAGGCAGCCGACACTGTTTTGCCACTCCAGGGTCTATGGCCCCATGCATTGAGTGCTGTCATAAGAGGTATCCCTGGGCTGCCCATTGTGGTCGCATAAAGCGACCGTACGCCGCAGTAAAATCGAAGAGTGGGTATTGGTTTGACCGCTTGGCGAGCCAGGTTGAACCGTCTCTTTACTTCAGTTTACGGAGATGTCAACACCTTTGTCCACTTACCAACTTCTTTGGGAGCTGAAACTCCAATGTATGTAGGGCGTGAATGTTATGTTGGCGCGAGTCGCAGCCTCGCTGTAGGATGATTTCGTGGCATGTAGATACCGCTTAGACGCATTGAGAAATGCTATAAATTACTAACGTTATCTTTCCGTGGTTAATTGTGTTGAGAACAAGGGCGAACACAATTCTCTTTGTTTCCAAATAATACCAGAGATGCACGTGCTGATAGAATACATTTTCGCATTCAAGGGCCCTCAACTTCAAAAAGAGAGTGCATGCTCAGGACGTGGGTATATGGAGCGCGAGTCGGATATTCTGGCTGTCACTGCTGATCGGTGTTTCAATTGAAGTGGCAAAACATAGATCGCCCAGGTTTCAGCACTCAGCAGCGAAGCGGCTGTAGCACCTAAATCAAGAATGCAGTACAGCGTTCGGGTAACTTTTGGATAGTTGGCATCCCCGGCGTGTATTCAGGAGATTCCCGAGATGCTGTCCGTAAAACTTTACTTGGGTTCCGCCGCAGTAAAAGCCCGTTATATTTGCGTTTGGAGTGTCAGTGTGAACAGACCTCTGTTTATAGACGAACTGATTTGGTGACCTTTCGAGAACCTTCATGAGTGGGTTGTCTAGTACAGCGTTTGCCTTGGAGATGAAAGAAGCTGGTTTTCATTAAGGCGACGGCTTGTTTCTGATATCGAAAAGTCTGATGAATAACGGGCACGAGGCATGTTGCAAGTGCCTCGAGGCGATGATGATGGGAGTGAAAGAAAAAGTGATGCTGACCAAGATTTTGAACATGCGGTGGCGAAAAGCGTGCCTGCCGGCAGTTTGAAGTGGGCCCACGTCGGTCTACCAGGGCTTTGCTCAGAACCACCATCGTCTCCATCCACGACCTTTCGACAAGGACAACCCCTTTGGCTTCATTTCTTGCTGCTGTATTATGAACATAATGATCGTTGGATGAACATCGTCGTGAGCTCTCGTGGATAACAAGGAAAAAAACAATAACTAATGTTCACTCTTATTCTCCAGACTTTGGATACCTTTATGAACGCTACCGATAATAATACGACATGGAAGAGCAGTTCGCGCTTTTACAACCCCCTTTCGAAATGAAAGACCAGGCGTCCTCATCTGCAAATCAAACTGATCTGGGATTACCTTGTAACATAAGCCCTTTGTCCCCATTAGAGCCGCTCTCGCCATTGGCAAGATCACCGCACAAGCTCTTATACGAAGGATCTTCTAACTTCGACCATCATTTTTCATTGTCTGCGTACACGAGTTTGCAGTCCACGCAACGTGTATCTCCCAACCCACACCCAAACAAACACAGCAAACCTTTTTTTGTACCCCCTGGTCACTTTGGGGGTGTTCTTGACTCACCGGTCCTTGTTCAACACCAACCGTTGGCATCTCACGCACCGCTTTCGCCTCCCCCCACTCTCCCTATGCCGACCCTTGCTTTGCCACCCTCAAGCCATGAGTTTTGCTTAGACCAGCATCATGCCGGGTCGTCACCCCTACCGCGTACGCCACCTCCTCATGCCCAATCCGATGGATTTAACTCTCTTCTCTCCCCACTATCCCCCGAGTGGCAAGGTAACCAGTTTTCGACCATGACCACACCTTCATCGCCAGAAGAATGCTATCTGCTATCGCGAATGCCATCGACGTCTGTGGATAATGCCTCCCGCTATGACTCACCCCTAGGATCGCCTCGTCGCCAGCTGGATTTACCAGATCTCTATGCTTCCCCATCTTCTGAATATTGGGATAGTCCACACCATGATCCCATGGACATCGATTATTATGGCTCTCCATCATCAAGTGATTCGTCTTTTTCCCCATCACCACCGCATCCCATTTCATTTTTTGATGATGAGGAGCGATTGGTCCCACAATCGCCTGTGATACAGGGCATTCGGCCTTTATCATATTTCGACGACCACATATTGGGTTCCCCTTCGTCGCCATCCCTTAGATCGTTTTCTTCATTGCCGAGTCTCTGTAAAGACGAGGAAATGGTACCATATTCCCCAGGGTTTTCTGTGCTATCGCTACCGGATATGGATGTCAACGACGATGATATTGTCCTCCCAGACTTGCCCATTGTTGACTATCTTATAGAGTCCGAAAGCTCGTTCCCATCGACGTCATCTACGTCGCGCAGCCTGCTCCTCTTGGATGATCCGAACGACGTGCCACCTCCGCGATCGCCATCCCCAGAAAATTTCACGATCGACCCGTCTATATTCACAGAACTGCCTGATCCTGAGCTACAGATGGTGTATGAGCTTAGGCGGTCCCTGCAAGACAGGGAGCGGGTCGCTCGCCAACAACAAGCGCGGATTCTAGAGGAAGAAGGATCCATCCAACTCGCAGCTGAAGCTCGACGGGCTTACAAGCGGGAGAAGGAGCGGAGTCGGGAGGTGTCAACCTTGCTACGTCTCAAGCTCAGCGAGAAAGGCATCAACGTGGATGGGGACAGCCAGCCATCACCCCAGCGCTCGCCGCCAAAACTAAAACTGTCCAAGAAGCCGAAGATCTCGAGCATGGAGCAGCTGGTGGCGAACATGATTATGAGCCGTCATGATGCACGCGCTGTTTCGAGGCCCACGCGTTCGGCGACTCGCGAGTTGATCCCACCATCGCCACTCCGACGACAGATCGATCCTGATGCAGAAGAGGGGACTGCTGATTGGGGTAGCAATTTCTGGCCGAGTCTTCCATGTCCCTGGGGTGATGCTCTGGATGATTCAGATCCTGATCTTTTGTCTGCTCTATAGTATTTTGGCTGGCGTTGTGATGGCTGATTTTGTTCTGATTTTTTCTTGATCTCGACTGGCTTACACGGTAACCCAACAGGCGTTCGATCTAATTCCTCTTGTATCAATAACTCATTTGATTCATACTCATCATCTCATCTTTGTTTCTTGCTTTTTTTTGTTTTTCATTGGATCGCAATATATACTATCATACACAAGCAGAGAAGCTCAGGCAGTCTCATAGCGTGATGTCTCTTCGTAGGTGACACACCACCATTACGACGGTGTATTGGTGAACGTGTCATGAACCTTCTGCTCCGCCTCCTGCATCCGTAATGACGCCTGGTGAGAGAGGGTGACCTCGCCTGCAGCTGCATGCGGCTGCAGTTCCTCCTGCCGCACCCCACGGTGCTTGAGCGCGTATTCCCTACACGCCTCCCTGCTCTTGATCAGCCGTGGATCCTCATGCGCCCACGCATAAATCGCGAACCCCGGAAAGTTGAACTCGAGCAGCTCCTTCAGATCCGCAAGGACAAGCGGGTCTGGCGCGTACGTGCCCGAGTTATTATCGATGACGAGCTCCCACGCAACGTCCTCGTCGGGGATGTCGTCGTGGAACGCGAGCCAGCCGCCCGCGGGACGCGGGTGGAACTCGCCGCTGTAGCGCACGGCCTCGGCGCAGTTGCTGTGCAGCGCGTGCTTGGACGCGAAGTCGACGAAGAAGGGCGAGCCCGTCTCGGAGAAGCGGAACGAGTCGTCGTCGGCGGAGATGATGTAGGTGTACACCGCGGGCTTGATGCGGTGCGCGAACTGCGCCGCGGGGCCGCTGTGGTTGGGGGCGGAGGAGCGGCTGGTCGCACCGTGCAGGAGCTGTGTTATCCCGGCGGTGTCGTCGATCGTGCCGAAGCCGTTCGCGGCTGTGCGGGCGTAGAGCATGCGGTGGCCTGCCTGAATGCCAGAGCGGACGGCGATGGAGGTCGGGCCCTGGAAAATGCTTTGTGCGGCTTTGTAGTTCCTGTTCCACGGCTGGTACTGGTTGCGGAAGAACAGGGGGACGCCTTTGATGTAGATCTTCCAGGTAGAGTAGAGCCTGTCATCGAGGTTCGTGAGGAGGCCCACAGTCGGGGAGAAATGCCGCGAGAAGCGGATAGGCCCATCGAACAAATATGGGAAGGTTTCGCAGTCCTTGCTAGTAGATGGGCAGCTTGCGACCTGTTCGTTTCATCAGCTCATGGGCGTGGGCGCGAGAGTGGGCGCGAGAGTGAGGTCGGCAACTCACCTTGAGCCAGAAGGAGCCTCGATCCCTGCGAAACATGGGGCCCTCTATGCCGATCTCCTTTGCGCCCGGGGACACCGATGTCGCAAATTTGCCGATGAAATCATCAATGGGCGCACCCTCATCTTTGTCCATGACATCCACGCGCAATGTGGCATTTGTGGGGACATTCTTAATCCGCCAGGTCTCGTTCCAGACTGGGGATAGAGAGTTGCGTATGACGGTAGAGCTATTATAGGAAAAGTGTCCTTTTTTTCGAATTGGCAGGTGTGAAAGCTGTTTACGCACACGAATGTGATCTTATCGTCAAGCTTGGCAACGAAATATGGATCAGCCAACCCGACGACATCCATCTTCGGTATACCAGACGCTCCTATGAACTTTATATTTCTCAATAGCACCAGTTTCTGATAGCAAAGCGACAGCGGTATCATGATCAAGCTCACTTGAATCTCGAGATCGGCAAAAGGGACCTTTACAAGCTTGTCTCCAACTTGAAGCGAAGCTGGAATATGCTGCTGCAGCTGTTGACCATTTGCAGTGACATTACTTTTGACAGTCTGAACAGCGTCTCCGATCTGTTCTATCATGTTTGACATGCTGAAGGGGTTCCGACGACCACCTGGCATAGTTTAAGGGTAGTTTGAGGAAGTACTGGGGGATATGGGGGGGCTGGGATGAATACTACTAAGCTTGATATTTATAGAGGGAAGTTATAGACGTACAGTCCGTCGGTACTGCCACTCTGATCGGCGTACTCAGCTGTGTCATACGCCGTTCACCTACTTATTTGGGCATTGAATACGGGTATGATAGCGACTCTTGAACATTTGTCGAAGAAAGGAGACCATGACCCTGGGATTCAAGTTTATCTCAGTACTTTTACTAAACTCTTTCACTTCGCAACCACCACTACAAACAAAATGTCGCCAGCAAACCTGACGCTTCAGGAGCCACTGGAACAGGACATTGGGGATAGTTTTGGTTCATTCCATTCTTTCCTATCATCAAGTTCAACCGGAAGTGTGCTGACAGCGAACAGAATCGCCTCATCACGTCCCTCATTCCCAGCAGGGTTCGACATCCCATCTGTTAGCCAGGACCCTATCAGAAAGAAGAGCCTCACTCAGCTGAACTCCCCTTCTTCACCTGCCCTCGCCCAGTTGACGAGGCCACGTCAACTGTCGCGGTCGCATACACTTCCTAGGGTCTTCCAAGTTGATTACAAGGAACGTCAGCGAAACGTCGACATCGAGGCGCTCAAGGTGGACCCATCCGTCGTCATAAAGTTGCGGAGGTGGATCCTTGGCATTGCTGTTGGTGTGTAGCGCATTTGGTGTAACGTTGGCCTGTGGTCTGATGGAAGGCCTTAGTGGACTTTGATCTCGACGATGGTCCTGTGGTCGATGGCATCTTTCCCCCTTTATTCCTCCTTCCGAGCGAACTTGAAAACATGTCAGTGAATTTACTTCAACGTCAACCCGAAGCTCATTCTCTCAATATAGTGCGTTTTCTGCATTCCCTGACTCACTACAGTTTGACCAAGGGTCTCAAACACACTCGTTCCGTGTCCGAGAGCAGTGGATGACTTCGATTAGTGCGGAACGGAGGCCTCCAACTCATGATGGCTTCATATATGGGTATTCTTATTTTGCACAAAAACGGGATTCAGCTTCCAAGCGCGGCTACCAACAGGTAGGTATCCAGGTTTGCCTACTAATACATGTCTCCATGGCTGAACAAACTTCTGCCAGCGTTCTCTGCTTTTTCTCACCCAACATCAATACCCTGCCCTGTTCTCGTCGCTCATCTCCATTTTCGGACCCTTGTTCCAAGAACATGGAGTGCCAATGTTCGAGATAGCATGCCAAAACATAGCCGCATGGTACAGTGATCATTTCATCAAATGATTACCGAGCTTGACAAGATTCTGGGCTAAGAAAGGCAAGACCCAACGCCAGGCGACGTGATGGAACTTGGATTCCTCGGGACAGCCGTTCACGTTGAACTTCCTCATTCAGTAGACGAACCACAGCTGACGGAGACATCGTCGTTCAACGAAAAATACAATCCGTGCATTCATGTTGGTCTTCTCTGGCTCCTGTTGTCATTCAGACTCAAAGGGGTGAGGGCCTCAGATTCTGGCTTCCACGGCACCGATGCTTCCTCCTCCGATTTTGCTATTTGGAGCGTCCTTATCACACCTGTGGTCGATATGGGAGTGCCTTGTCCTCTGTGAGCCGCTGCTCGTCTTTGGTACCTCTCCGATGGAGACAAGCCAGGCGATATGGTGGCTCAGGGACCTTCTCCGACCTGTCAGTAATACTATTCTTCCTAACGCATTTGATGCTGAGGTTCAACAAGATACCATTAGCTGGTGATATTCGACCTTATTTTACGATGCAAGACGTGGACAACACACTTTTGGTCAACAAATTACCACCCAAGGCGGGTGTGATTCTTGGGGTCACGAATCCTTTCTTTGAAAAATCATGTGCGCATTGGCCTCACATCCTGAGTCTGGGTTGTCGTAAAAGGTTTGTCCGTATCCATTTATCAAATTCTTCGAGATTGAAGTCCTTACCACGTTCAGTGCCGACCGTCCGATATCGCAAAGTTTAACATCTCCTGGCAAGTTTGCCGGGCCTGCTCCAGGATGGAATACAATGACACATAAACGATACATCTCCAAAGACCGCGCTCTGCTAAAGCAGCTGGAAACCGCTTTACATGGGGGGGAGCGAGCGAGTGAGTTGTAGTGACATCACATGGATACCATCCCTTTGATTAGCAGCGAAACATGATGTCAGAACTAGACGCTTCCCTCCACCTCCGGCGCCATTTCTCCTCCCGCACGAGGGAGCTTCTCGCGCCGCTTTCAAGATACCTTAATACATTGATACCCACACCTTCGGAAGTGACCCGCGCGCGGGGTGGGGTGTCGCGGCACACACATACCCAGACCCATTCCCATAGCCTCCGCCTGAAGCCGTTTAACTCTGCGAATTTCTTTGTGTCGCTGAAGGCGCATGGGGGCACGCTGCCGTTTAAATCTGCGGGCAAGAGGATGGAGTTTTATGAGAGGTGAGGGCGCGGCGCTTTTTGTCCTGTCTGCGTAGGGGTGTACTCAGACTCGGCCATTTTTTTTTTCCTTTTTCTAGATGGCTCAAATCTCCTGGGTTTGGAACGTGGCTGGCTCAGCAGGAGAGAATTGTGCAGGGTATTTTGGATGAGTCAGCGACTCGGCGAACGGTAGCGCAATGAAAAATGGTGTCTAAGCTTAAGGGGGGTTGTGATTTATCATGTCCAAATGGTGCATGTGTGTGCACCACCAGGAGCTGTCATCATAACAGGTAGCAGCCTACAAATATATCCCGACTCGTCATTTCAAACTGCTTGGCGAACGATTCTCTGCCCATCTCGCAGATTCCGAATGATGTGCTCTGCCACATCTTCGGACTCAATATGACACAGACTGGCTATTATTCCGAGGACGTGCCAGCCAGGAAGGTTTTGATGTGCATATCGCATGTTTGTTATCGCTGGCGGGTCGTCGCCCTTGGCTATCCTATATTGTGATGCAATATCTACCTGGGTTGGAGGCTAACTTGATGGTTAAACACTTGAAGAGGTTGCAATCGAATCGCTCGCTCGGCCCCGAGGGTATTGATGAGTATCTGCCCGGGTTGCGAAGCCTACATGCGTTTATCAATCCTCTGTGACGAGTGGCCAATGTGGAAACGCCTCCTCCGCCATTCCACTGCTTCTCACAAACCAAGGGCAGCTGAGACATTAAAAGCTTTCGCGTTCAACGGTGGACTTGGTGGATACAGAAGCTCCTGATAACGCAATTGTGCGACACTCAAATTTCTGTACGATGTCCTTGCGCGAGCACACCTTCGGCGCGTCGAAATTACTTGCGCAATCATCAACCGTCAACAGCAATACCATGGCTGGGACATTATCATGAAATGTTACGCCACATCCGTCCTTCATGACTCACATCAGGTTGTGGCCCATCCTGCTGCCAGGTCGACGAGGTACGAGTGCGTAGCAAAGTTTGAGATGAATAAGTTGCTCATTTTCGCCAGGATGATGAGTCCCAGCGTGGACTTCATTGATCCCTACGCTAGGCGTGTGATCCACACGACGTATAGTGAAATGATGAAAGAGGGGATATTGAAGTTTGTTGTAACATTGTAGAGATCTAGGGTTCTAAGCCGGGGCCTGTGAGGAATAGAATGTTTTTCAAAGTCAGGGAGGATCAGGCGATTGGGGGGACCTGACATATGGATTACGATGTGCAACACAGTTCGTCTTGAAAATGCTGCATGGGATGAACCTAATGGGTTCGAGTCCAGGTTCAGGAAGAAGATGTATTGAAGAGGTCGTCTGAGAGCTTTGACATGGGAAGGGACATGTGTGTTTCATCGAGGAACCAGTGTGCATTCCTTGTGAATAGCGGATGATCGATGTGATTCTGAAGATAATTTGTTGACATTAGGGGTAATTGCCAGATAGCGCATTTTGGATCATATATGTTCATATGTGAGCTCTAGCATACTACGAGGGTTGTCCGGCTTCAAGTTCTCCATTCCTGCGCTTTCAACCCCTCAGTGCTGACGATGCTCAGAGCATAAAGGCGTATACCAAGTTCCTTCAACTGGAGAAGGTGTTCCCGATTGATTAGGGGAGGGTTGCCCTGCCACAATATATCGATGCGGAGGTTGTCGATAACTGTTCCGAGTCCTTGCTGTTTGCGCAGCTGTACCATCGAAACAATGTTCTGGAATTCAGCCTGCAGCAATGTTGGTGTAGTATCATGGAGAACAATATCGTGACACTTGGTAAAACAAATGTCTGAGCCATATTGAAGGATGTCAGCGGCGGCACGAGATACTGGCGCCCTTCCTTGAAGTGTACAGAGTTTACAGTGCAGGGAAATACTGGAAATAAGATGTAATACCAGAATGGAATGGCGTGAATGAGAAAAAGGTAGTGTGGATGGGAGGAAAGACGGACCCAATGCTCGCAACAATGACAAATCAATCAGCATACAGCCATTTGCAGGTATGGTCGGCCTGGAGGTATCGTTCGGGCGACTTTGGCACGCTAATACCTTGGTGATCGCGTGCACTCTTGTTCTCATTTGAGATGACAATTACATTCCTTGCAAGAGTGAGCCTAAGATGGTGATTTGCGATATCCTGGACCATGGAAATTGCGAAACCCTACATGATGGCATCTATGCCAGCGCGGTATCGGAGTGACCCAGCGTGCGGTCGAGGGCACACAATTTAGGGAAGAAAGGAGTAGGCCAGCATCTCCAGTAGTCATATTCGCGAGTATCGTGAGCAATCATGGACATCGACTCTATATGCAGAGATGTCTTCAACATAGAGCAGGGTCAGATGGGTGACCGAAAGTCAGTATAACACTTGTGAAAGTCTAGGATCTTGAGCTGGGACTGGGGCAGGAAACAGATCTGCAAAGGCGGGAGGGCCAGGAGTTGACTGGTACAGTCCGTCATACGCCAAGCACAATACCTCCAATTGCTCTCCCAGGGTACATGGGTGTTGTATGAGCTGATTTCATATGCTACATCACCGTCGAATAAAGTAAGAGTGAGAGACAAAAGTCTTAATTGAGGAATCAAGTCCTCAGGCAGTTGCACCTTGGGCGTCAAGAGCCGAACGTCCAATAATTATTTTTCAGCACGTCGGATCATCTCCGTCGTCCATTCTGAATCTGCTTCTGCTAATGCAATGTCGCACCATAACGCAGGATAATTTATGGCTAAAATCCGCCAGTGATGGCAGACATGGGGCGTTGCTAGTGCGATTCGTCTTGAATTCGGGATGCAATGTTTTCGAGTTCAGATTTAGGGTGAAGATGTGGCATAAGATGTCGCCCGAGAGCCTTTTTGACATGGGAAGGGAGGCGTATACTGCATTTGGGCTTATCCTCAAACATTTGAACAGTTCTGGAGAGTGTATACACATTCATCAAGTTGTGACCATAACTCCCGTCGGATATCGGAACACGCTCATTTTGCAACACGACCCATCGCACAGGTTAACAGCGATCATCTACGACTAGCATTGCACCTTTTTCTTATCGAAGTCCTTACATTCATGAGCAGAAACAACAATGTACGCGGGCCTACCTCTGCGCTCACAGAGTTCCTCAGGGTGCGTCCTGGGCTATAGGAGCCAGTTGACATTGAATTCATGTTTGACCGGAACTAGGAATCAGGCATTACACCCACAACAGTAGCGCGTCGTGCGGCAGCAAGGCCCCCTGCCCAGGCAGGGGGTGGGAGTCAACCGACTCCTGGACCAAGTGCTGTGCAAAGTTCGAGGACAACGACGACTACGAGGAGCCGGACCACCAGGTCGACACAGGTAGGCAAAATGTCGTTCTGTTGCCCGCCGATTGTCTTATTTTGGTGGTACAGGCAGCTAGGTATGACTCTGATGATCTGGACGAGCCAGACGATGTCCCGGATGAAGAGCGCTCAGCAGGCGAGGAAGTGGAACAGCCCGCTCCCACCAAAAGGCGAAAACTCACCAAGGCCGCGGAGGCCAAACTCAAAGCGAAAGAGAAGAAAAAACGGGGGGAGGGGGAAGGGGGCAGTGATAGTGAGGGAGAGGATGACCCGTACAGCGCTTTGTCGAAGTCGCTCTGGTCAACTTCCTCAGCTAAGCCTCCTGTTGGAAGCTTTGAGACCTGCGCGATTTGCGAGAAGCAATTCACTGTAGTACGTCGTTTTTCATGATCTATAGCCGGTCTAAAGTGCTTGCAGACAAAATACACCATTGCGGCAAACCTTGGGCCAGGATTCCTCTGCCATCCATGTGCCAAATCTTCAGGAACAGATCCATTCAAAAAGCCCGCCCCTCCCAGGAAACGGAAGGCTCCTGCTGACAAGCGGACAGTCGTGAATTTTGAAGAAAAACGGTTCCCATCTCTAGTCTCCATCTGTATTCAGGTTACGGTCTTTCCTCTTCGTCCGATTCTCGATATACTCATAACGATTCACAGTTAATTACCAAGCACATCGACGATGTTGATTCATTGGGGGATATCGGGACCATGAATGTTCAAGCCATTTCGAAGGCTTTGTCAAGGAATCGGGGATTGTAAGTCAACCACCTTAGGGCGCACGAAGCCTCTGACCTTGTGCGACCAGAACTACTGATAATGCGCGACTATTTTACAACGTTTCGAATTCATCTCTGACTTTCTTCGACGCTACGAGTCGGTCATTTCAGTTGTCGCTTTATTACATGACTGACATGAAATACCTTCCAGATCTCTCACCCCCTGCGCTGGAATCCCTTATTCATCTGAATCCTAACCTCTCATCACTTCGCCTCGATTTCTGTGGTCAATTGGATGATGCTGCATTCACCATATTCACTACTTCCCTTCCAGCGTTAACTCGCCTGGAGCTCCTGGGTCCCTTCCTTATTCGTGCACCCGCCTGGCAAGCTTTTTTCAAGGCGCATCCAAACCTCGACGCTTTCCTCATTACACAGAGTCCGCGCTTTGATATCGATTGTGTCAGGAGTCTCGTAAAGCACTGTCCCGGGATTCAAGTGCTTCGGCTGAAAGAAATTGGACACATGAGCGACGAGTTTCTGCAAGAGATACAAACGCTCGGGGATGGCATGCAATCATTAGATCTGTCAGACCCCACCAAATCTTGTACTGATGAAGCCACGATTGAGTTACTCAGCCGATTGGGTGCAGCGCTGACTCATTTCGACATGTCTAACCACACTCTCCTGACAGATACTTTCCTGGAGAGCGGCCTCAAGGTCTATGCCCATTCTCTTCAACATCTATCCTTGGCAAATCTCCCAGAGCTCACTGATGGGGGAGTAGCCGGATTCTTAGACACCTGGGAGGCGGGTTCATTGCAATCCGTCAATTTGGCCCGAAACCACGAGTTGAACAGCAAGGCCCTCACAAGTCTATTGCAGCACTTGGGGCCTCAACTGAAAGACCTCAGCATTAATGGCTGGAAAAGCGTTGATGAACCTGCCCTTCGGCTGATTGGGCGGTATGGCACGGAGCTGGAGAAACTGGATGTCGCATGGTGCCGCGAAGTAGATAACTTCATCCTGAAACTATACCTGGACGGCGAAGACGTGCGTGGCATCCACCGCGGTGGGTGCAATCACTTGAAGGAAATCAAGGTTTGGGGGTGTAACAAAATTACCGAAGATTGTCCTCGAAAGGTGGGTTCCAATCATCAATGGCATAACATGTTCTAACTATTTTTGTAGAAGGGTGTCATTATTTATGGCGTCGAGTCTCATACCAGTCGATGAGGCAGGAGGCTATTCCAAACACGCCCATTTGTATTATCCTATGAACTTGCTTGTTTTCTCAGATTTTCAGATTTATCTAAGCACATGGAATGCCAATCCCGTTGCCATGTTTCAAGCTGTCAAAGTTTATTTCCGTGCTAATTTTCGGATACCGATCTGTTGACTATCAGGGTTTATGTATCCCCATTCCGCCAGGATTGCGTGACCAAGCAGCTTCCTCTTCTCATTGACTCACTGATCCATTCCAGCTTGGGCTTGCCCCAGTATGTGCTATAATCTTGACGGTTGCATATTTCGGTGCAGCTGCACCCCCACGATTTCAGGTCCAGGACCAATGAGTGTCATTTCAACGACGTGGCGATACACGATCCATGTTCATGATGCCCTGCTCAATCGGATCTCTGTATCATTGTGCTCCACCAGGTTTAAATTTACCACGGATGACCATCATTCCCAGTAACTGCCTCAAAGGCTGGGAATTCGACGTTCACCGAGGATTCCCTTGACATGGAGTAGATATTGCGGCGAAGTGCAGTCCCCAAGCGTTTGTTGCTCTGGGTCCCTGGAACTTACGAGAAGATGTACGTTGCCTGATAAGTGAGCCAGCCCGTCGCCTTCCCCGCTGTAGGATCATTCGAAGCTACTTCTTGCTTGTGCATCGGGAACTGATCACTATTGAACCCGAAATGTGTACAATGTGACTCCCTGTTACCCTGAACCAACATTGTGTGGATTCCCAGGCTGCCTTGTTTAGAGAACCTTGGATATAACTAGTCAGTAGCTCGGGCTTCCTTTTTCCCACCGGATAACTGATAAATATACATCCCATTATATATACTGGGCCTCACAGCCTGGCCTCCATTGGATAACGTGAATAGCCAGGGGGTTTCGTGGCCAAAAATAAATGCCCAATGGCGAATTTATATGTCAACACGTGGACGAGGCTAGTCTTGACTTGTGCATGCCAAACCGATGAGTCCGGAGGTTTGGACGGTCCGAGAGAAGTGAGATGCGCCACCATGCGTGATAATCGTCCTTTCTCACCCTTAATTACTGCTGTAAATCCTAGGTGTAACCGGGCTTTCCTTCCCAACTTCTGCATCGTCTTTGCACCAACGACCGCGTAGGATGTCCACCGAACCCCTTGTTAGTGTCTTCGAGTAAGTCCACCTCCCTTGCTATCGTCGTGAACGGCTATTCACTGTTCCTCAGGAGCGGACCCGTGGTTGGTAGCTTCGTAAAGTCTGAATGCAAGGGTTTATTCATGGGATGATGTTCAGTTTCTGGGATGCTTGGGACACTGGATGCTCTTTGGGGCATTCATCGTTCAACTTTGTACGCCAATCGCTCTTAAAACGAGATTCATCCCATCTGATGCCCCACATTCTCTTCAAAGACGACTATTTTATAACCTATCACGCAGCTGATCGTATGTTTATCAAAGTTGTTGGTGAGTGATCAGTCTTCCAAGTGCTTGAACCAATCTGAAGGACATGTAGTATATACGGTTTTTGTCGGTGGCCTTGTGCAAACCGTCGTTGAGACGTATACTGTGTGGCATCTTGTCATTAGTGGATGGGGGGTCCCAGCGGCGTTTGAAAACACACCTATCTTGTCACCAGCTGTCCCCGCTTTGAGCGGAATCAGTTCGTTTATCATGGTGCCAATGCCAATTCAGTCCGCTCATTACATATTACTCCAGTTTCCGCAACCGTCCAGGGTTTCTTCGCGTGGTATGCCAAGACTGCTTATGCCCGTTCTTCTCGTTGTTAATTTCTCTTAGGCGAATCTGGAACCTCAGGAGATCTTCGGGAGTCGCCCGCTTCATCTCTTGTCTCATCATAACAGTATGATACACCGCTGCATGCCAAACACACTCACCTGATATGCACGTATTAGATCTCTTTTGTCCAGTGCGGGGGAGCACTCGGTGTCTGTATTGAGGTGAGCCAGTTAATCTAACGAGAGGCCTCGTGACCTATCGTAATTCAGTTCGCCCTACGAGGAAGAAACCCACAAGTTCTGATTCAAATCAAGAAACCCGTCGAAGTAGAGCTCATCCCCATACAGGCGGAAACCATGCTGACCTTTGATTCATCAGGTATGGCTAATAGGCAGTTTCATGTGCGATCTGCTTATCGCCAGCACGATGCTTACGCTTGTGAGTATTGCTACATTTTGATTGATCAAACATTCATATTCCTCTACCCAGCTGGTACAAGCCCGCATGCAATCCTCATTCAAATCCACGGCCAAAATGATCAATCGGCTCATTGTGATCACGATTGAGACTGGCACTGTGACCGTTATCCTGGTCGCTATTCAATTGATTGTCTACCTCAAGTTCCCCACGGATTACCTTCATCTAGCCATGTAAGCTCCTGGTTGCCCACCCATTCGGGCATTTCTCATCATATTCCACTACCAGGATGTATGTCCTACTAGGCGTGTAAGTCCTTCGGATATCCAATATTGATCTATAGCTACGATCTAATATGTACGACAGATACTCAAATGTCCTTCTAGCAACTCTCAACGGACGAGAACGTGCACGCCAATATGCAAACCAAGTCGACTTCAGTATCCATCTGGAGTCGCAGCCATCTCCACAGCTCCCCAAGACTGGAACGCCGTGGCGAAGATCCGATCTGCAGTGGCTCAACGCTCCAGAAGGGGCTATGGTAAGTCTCTCCCGACAGTATGTCTCCAATATTTATTAAAGCCGGGTTCAGATTAAACGTTCCTTCTGTGAGGCCGGCGATGCAATTCGGGTTGCAGTGTAAATGGGATGATACCATGAATGTACAACACGACTAGCTTTGGGATGATCGTCAGCAAAGACTCAGACCCCCCCTTTCTCGCAGAGGAAGACATGGATCCCCAAAAGGCATGAGGTGCCCAGCCAATGCAGGGAAGTTTGACGCCTTCGAGCCCAACCGCCCTCTTCACATCTTACCCCTATGTGATGGACACTGGCGCCCGATAAATATATCGCCAGATTAATGCTTACGAGACCCCCTACTACTTGGGTATCTTAAAATCATTCCCGATTTTGATTGGTTTTACTTATACAGTAGTCGGTCAATTCTTAACTAGTCCATGATTATAGTAATTCAATGAATATTGATTGAACCCCGCCATTAGTTCCAACACCGACACCTTCGATTGACCGAAGCGCACATTCTGTTCAAACGGCTGTAGGCGCCATTTGGGGGCGGCCACTGACTTTGACAGAAAAACGCAAGAGGTCGTCCAATCCCCGCTGTGAATCTACCCCAACTTGAATTTGTCGCATGCAACTCGGATTGGCTCTGTGGTTGTACGCAGCATTAGCTTCGTAGATTCTTTATCGTGTACCTGTCAAATTCCACTCGATGGCAACTTCTAGTTGCTTGTTCTGTTAAGAAACTGAAGTCGGGATGCTGCACAAATGACATTAGCTTCAAGGTAGCCTACATTATAGCCACATTGGAGTGAGTGAGTGGCCATGGGGCATGTTGCGACCCCGAGCCCCGCCGTTGGCCGAGCGCGGTTACCCTCGGCTCGGTTTGTAATTCCCACATGATCAAGCCTAACCGGAAGGGGACTCGGATTACCATGGAGGGTGGATTATTTTCAGAAGATGTTACTCCCTGATCGACCTGCAGTTTCTGTCAGCCTTTAACGGCTGCAAGTCATTTATAAAGCAGAATCGAATTCACCGAATGAAGCATTGACTTGAGGGTTAGATGGTAGATACGATGTACGCGCGAATAGCTGTAGGCCTCCCGATAAGGGTAGTAGGACTCATCGCAGGTGACAAGACTGGCGGACAACAAACCCTCTAAGGCAAACTAGGATGGTCTGCTAAAATTATCATGCAATGAGGTCTCACAGGCTCTATCTGTGGATAGGTCTTGTGTCCTCGATACAAGGGCTTTCTGCTCTTGCAGAGGCAAATGGCATGTATCGCCGTGTATCAATGCGAGCCTGGAAAAATGTGCCTCTGGCTGCGCAAATAGAGGCAACGAAATGGGCGTCAAAGGACCCATTGACCATAGTTCTACCACATTAACAGTGACAGTCGCGCGTAAGCGGTTGTGTCTTGTCCTGTTGTGTAAGTATAAACCCATCGCTATGCTAGGCACTTGGTCGAATTTCGCCTCAGTGGGTCGTCTTTTACCGATCCTATGCAAGGTTTTTTCACATCGCTCCTATCGGGACTTCCTTCGTTTGGCGGGTATTCTCGGGTCAAAACAGTAATTGAGGGAGCGAGACCAACACAACCGTCGTTATTTCTGAACGTTGATGATAAATTTTCGGTTCGTGCTGGCTGTAACCTCGAATTGGTCCTTCTCACATAAGATCCCAGGGTACTTCGTTCCATTCAAAAGGGGGAGAAGATATCAGAAACCCTAAACCAGCTAGGATTCGATGCGTTCACCCCTGGAAACTACGAATTCGACGACGGAGATGACTTACCTTCCGATTTCCTTGCAAAGCCGCTGGCATATCCTGTCATCTCGAGCAACAGCCATAGCACGCATCAAAGGTTCGCGAAATCTTTGTTATTCTACAAAGTCCCAAAGAGATACAATCTTGTGGTGCTGGCTACCACGACAGAAAATATTCCCTCCATCTCCAGTCCCAGCAATCTAACCTCGTTCGAAAATCCAGTGGCAGCTGCTCAAAGAACGGTCGCCGAGATCAGGAGGTACTACCCAGCTGTCAAACGTACCGTTGCATCAACTTATAAAGGGCATTGAGCTCGCTTAAGCCACCACCGGCTTCTCGATGACTATCGGCGGACATTCTCATACTCCTCTACCTAATGCAAAAGGAAATACCCAACTATGGTTACGAATACAGTTGGGCATAAAGTTTTTGTGGTGGCATCCTACAGATGGGGTGGAGATCTCGGCTATATGACGTCGAATATGACGTTCAAGGCAGGAGCGAGATCCGATCCAACTTACCAGGGTTGACCCCAACCTCAAGGCTCAGATCACAGAATGGCAGATGGCGTTTGAGCTATATAGGCAGACCATCCTCGGCGCCACTGTCTGTCACCTTGTCTGGTCAGCTTGTCAGACCGGGGAACGTACTCTTGGAATGTTGGCGGCTGATGCGCTGGAGGAGGCCCCCGCCAAAGGGAGCCACGCATGCGTTATCATTAATGCAGGCGCGATGCGCGGAGCCGCCCAGCTCTGGGATGCTTTCGAGGGAATCGTCTCGAAGCAAAACATGGCGAATGGACTGCCCGTCAGGAGCTTTATCGGGTCTCGCGGAGCATATGCCAGTGAATCACATGTAACCTTGAGAACCCAATTGGTAAGGGGCTCATGAGGCTCATCAAAGGACCCCCTGCTGATCTAGGTAAAACATGCCTCATGAGCGGCGGGGTTAACTTTGGGCTGAACAAGACAATTTCGTCACACTGGAGGCGTTGGATGTGGTATGGGGTGTACTGGACGGCATGCTTGCTTCCTCAAGGTGCAGAAAGTCGTGCTTATAATGTCACATCCGTTTTCCTGTGATGATGAATACCATGGACCCAAGAGCTCCCAGCCTCCTCACCACTCTATTACTGGAACACTAGCAGTTTACTACATAAATTCATCCACCCTGATACTAGTAGACGAGAAATCAAACTCCTTTCTGCGGAACTGGTCACGCTCCGGCCATTGAGCTGCAGGACTACTACTTGCTCGATCTTATTTGAGCACAACGTCCGGCCGAGGGTGCATATCAGATCACCCAATGGATCAGCTGGCAATGTATATCTAGATCACCCATGAATACAAGTATACCCCAAGGTCCAAAAGACCCGCGTCGCGGGCCAGGCGGTGTGTTGAGTCACATACCGTCATACTTGGACAACCCGAACTGACACACCGGCTGTATCTGGTTGCCATTGTAGTTTGTGATTGAGTGAATTTCAATCAAATCCCTTTTGCTGTTTCCACATCGCCCAGTTTCGGCACCTCCACGATTAAATATTAAGGTATGCATCGATGTTTGAGCAAGCAATCATGGTATCAATGTGTAAAGGCCATCAAGAGTTATGCGCCTGATTGTAAGAGGCTCAATCAGCAACTCCGGAACGACTACGTATGTGCTTGAGCCTAGTCTGGGTACGAGACTACTTGAGCCCCCCATGAGGCAGATGGCGGATAGGGCTTATGGACAAGTTGTAGAAGGAGTCAAGGCCACGGATTGCAGGGAAATCCAGATCAATGCATCCTGTATTGAATCCTGTAGCTCTAGATGCAGTTGGCTCCAGTCACGTCTCCCCATACAACAGAATTCAATATCCTCAACCCGACACATGTGCGAAAGCAGAAACGCAAGATGGCACGGGTCTCCACGGTCAATGCCCTTTGCGTAGAAGTGCTTTACAGAGATGATGGAGGGGTTCCGTACAACAATGTGATAGAAGCTAGTTACACGAAGCAGTGGGGCCAAGGAGGCGTACCACCTCGAATAAGCGCACATTGAACGAGGAAGAATGCACGACAGGCCACCTGGATGGCATCACTACTCTCAATGAGCCATTTGCAAGGCAGTCGATAATAACATCAGTAACTTAGAGTGGAAGAAGACATGTAACCTTGCGGCTAAAGCAGAAGTTTGTAAAAACATGTGTTTTGTAAATGTTTCTTGCTTTTATCATCAGTGCCCGGACACTATTGGGTGGGACCGACCATGGCATGCATGCACTTAAAGTTAATGTCATTCATCCTTATTATTGTAGTATCAGCGTCGACAATGTTAGTATCGCGAATGATCTCACATCATTATGAGATCAATTACACCCCGATGTCAACCATGACATCCACGATGGATTTCTCGGCAAGCTTTGGAAACAAGTTCATGATCAGCCGACGGAAATCGTCGACCTGTGCGATATCGATGTCCTTCACTTTGAGCAATTCATAGGTTCGAGGGGCCACGGTAACAACGACTTGCCGCAACTCGGAAAACCGTCCCGAGGCAAAAACACCATCTAGAGCAGCCCAGCTTGGTTCTCCACAGGCAAGGATCTGAGAAAGGTTCTCGAAATCAAGCTGTAGTACAATTTTTTCAAGTTTGTTTCTGGGCGAGATTAAGCGGAATACGTGGAACGGTTCATCCAAGGGATGCCCGAGACTGAGTGGCATATTTACAATGAATACCTTCAGGTGCGGGAAAAGCCCAATGCCAAGGTTAATAGGCAGAATTTCCATTGCCAACGAAGCCCCTGTGTTTCAATAAGTATTTTCCCTGACAGCCCAAGTCCAGGATCATACTCAGCGTGTCGGGAGCCCATTCGAATTCTGTGACAGAAACAGCATTGGACAAAATAAGACGCGCGACCTTGACATTGTCCTTGGTCTGTGGTTCCAACTTTATCTTGCGCAGCGACGTTTGAGATATGTACTTTATGAATGGAGCCAGACCGGAAATGGTCGCAAAAGAGAGGGTGATACGCTCGAGTCGGCATCGATAAAATGTAGGGATAGTATCTGCTCCCTCCAAGCCCCGTTTAAACCTCGCTCCATGTAGATAAATGTCCGGCACGCCATAGAGCTGATCTATGTGGTCCACTGTAAGACCGTTGATATGAAGGACCTCCACGCAGATTAGGGATGGTAAACCTAAGAGGTCAAGGATTGCGCGCTGCATCGGGGGAAGGAAGTCAGACCAGTTGGCGTCGGCGGCATCGAGCCTGAATCTCTGAACTCGGCGTAGGAACGGGAGAACGAGCGCAAGCTTGGGGTTTTCAGGATCAACATCCTCCAACGTAAGAGTGCGCACACAAAGACCTATTGAGGGGCTCTGTGGAAGGACTACATAGAGTCTATCGATCCTGGCGTTGTTGAGATGAATGGAAGAAAACAAGTGTACTTGTGAGCGAGGAAGGAAGGAATGACAAGACAACGCGCAGGCCTTGAGAGCCTCAGTACATTGCGAGAGATAGTCGATAATGGAGTCAGTGACCTCGATTGGAAGAGTCATTTGGTGAAGGAATCATATTACTAATTACCCAAACGATGCAAGCCAGGCCAAACAGTCGCACAATGCACACCTCACCCATACCCTATACTCGGACTTTTCTTCATGCATTCGGTCGACGATCCATTTCTACATCCTCCAGGCGTCAGGATCATTACAAGACGTTAGGCGTTCACCGGGGCGCCTCTAAAGCCCAAATAAAGGTTTGCAAGTCCGTCCTTGGCCAGTTACACAGCTTATGGCCTTTCTAGACAAATTATTACGAAGTTGGCTGATTTCTCCATAGACTTGCACAATGCCTAAGCCTTAGTCAGATAAGCAAATCGCACCATCCAGATGTCTCAAAAAACCCCAAGTCCACCGCCATTTTCACCGCTGCGACAGAGGCGTATACAGTTCTGAGTAATGACCGAGACAGGTTCGCAGAGTTTATATATTAGACGAAATCATTAAATTAACCTATGACAGGCGAACGTATGATCGCTCATTCCTTCATCACGCAATGCCCTCGCCTGCGAACACACCGCATTCATATAGCCCACACGCCCCTCCCTCTCGAACGTCACGCTCCACCTATGCTTGGGAGTACTCATCTCGTCCACGTGGTTCTGCGTCACGGAAAAATGCGTCAAATCATGCGCATAGTGCATATCAGCGACCACCGTCAGAATCAGGACCAGGTCAGGGGAAGCCGTACTCCAGGCCAGTATACCATGACGTGTTGACCGGAACACGACGGCGAGCGGAAGAGCAAGAACGTGAGATGGATAGGCTGCGAAACGAATCAACTTTCTTTAGAGCGGCCCAACTCATTGGACTGATGGCATTGACGTTTGGCGTATTTAGTAGTTTTACCTCTGGGTAGTGCTAGATGAGGGTAGCATGACCGGCTTATATTTTCGGTAGGGGGTTCAAATCACACGTCTCCTCCTACCTTACCCCGTTTTATTTGTAGATCAAGCATCAATAGATAACACTTATTCTCAATGGCGATTAGCCCCAGTGCAAATTTCAGAGCTTTAGCGATCGTCGCAGCATGGGGTTGCATCCGCAGTCATTGTGCTATTATCAGCAACCTTCTGCATGACTCTGGTAAGCTTCGATGTGACATGCACATCAAGGAAGGGAAGGTCGTGGTCTGAGAATAGAAAATCAGTCACACAAAGGCGCTGCTTCCCCGCAATAAAACTGAATGCGCAGCAACGCCGTTACGCAGCCAGTGGGTGCACCACAGCCTCCATCAATAAACGAAATTATCAAGCCGCCTTAAGTACCAAGGAAACGGGTGGCTTCGTGTTCAATCTGGTCATGGGATGGTGACGGAAGCGTCCATGAGGCATTTGGGGGTTCGAATTTACATCAAGCTCCGCAGATGTGACCAGTCACGTCGTTGCCACGTCTTTTCAACATAAAAGCGCCAGCAAAACTCGAACCCAATCCCATAACAAGATTTCCCATCTTTTTATCACCCTTTTACTTGTTCTTTGCTTAGCGTTACAACTATGCCCCCACGCGGCGCACCGAATCGCGGAGCTCCTAGAGGAGGTGGGCGTCCTCCTCGTGGAACTCCGGTCAGCGGTGGGAATCGCGGAGGCACACTTGGTTCTCCAAGCATTGCAGGTGTGTATCTTGTTCGTGTAGAAGCTTGACGTTAAATGTGTTTAATACAACGTCGACCCTTCTCTGTCGTCAACTTATCGCAACAATAAGCGCATATCACGACCATTGGAGTGAGAAGACCTGATCATGGTCGTGCTGGAAGACCAATTTCCCTCCGTGTTAATGTCTTTCCGATTGACATTCCTGATAAGACGATATATCATTATGACGGTAAGGGAATTCCCATTCGCACATGTATGTAGTTGAAGGAGTTCTCATCATCGTTTCTAGTGGGTCAGTAAAACAAAACTAAGGCGCCTTTGTTGTCGCTTACACTCACGATCTAGACATTGATCCATCCAGCCTGCCTGCTCGATTCAACCAGGAGCTGGTAAAGATTTTGCAGACGGAAGTCGCGCCCGATGTCTTTACACCGTGTGTATCCTACGATGGGCGAAAGAACATGATTTCCCCCCGCCTATTGCCACTCGGCCCCACTCATTCTCGAGAAGTAAATTACCTAACCTTGGTTCCGTCTCGCTCCTTACCTTTTCCTGAATAGTTCACAATCTCTTTGGGAGGTAGCGCACAGCGAAAACCTAAGCTATACAAGATCAAGGTCACGAAGGTCGCAGAGATAAACCCCGAGTATGATCTTTCACTCTAATTCATTCCTCTGAACGGTTTTGACGCTCATCTACAAGGGTACTTCATCGCTTCGTTCAGGGCAAGCAATCGGTCGATAACGTTGCCCTGACGGCTATCACGGTTCGTAGATCGTTCCAACGGCTGATATCAACTCGGCTTATATGCGTATGCGTATTAGGCTTTGAACATCGTCGTCAGAATGGACCCCAACTCAAAGTATCCCTTCAATGGGCGATCATTCTTCACCCCCGA